>JASAMX010010483.1:0-18818 GCA_030248175.1 Microlaimidae sp. YZB2_3 | reverse complement strand
GTCAGTCAACCAAAAATGAATTTTATTCAGTGCTTATTTACAAACAAAAAATGTATTCTATCCAGTCAGTGCCTGTTAGAAAACGACAGGAGAACGTTCAACCTGTACGTTTCTGGGTTGGGTACGATCATAATGAGTGTGTATTGCGTAAAGTGGAGTCGTATATACTGCATACAACCATAGCTAGGCAGCCACGCGGATTTTTTTTGGGGGATATGCCCGACCCACGAAATTTGAGGGGGTGTCCCAAAAATTTTTTTGGGGTATACCTCAAATACCCTATTTTTAGCATTTTTAGTACTGGGTGGGTGACCCTCCAAATTTTCGGGGGGGGGGGTCCCAGGTACCCCCCAATTGTAGGGGGGAGGAGGATAGGCACCCATCGGGCTTTTGGGGGGCGGTATAATCCCCAAACCACCCCACTGCCCCCCTATGCCTACAAGCCGGCGGCAAAGTAAGCGAGCCCACTTTAAAGCAATGAGATAACAGTTGCACCACACAC
The DNA here is from genome assembly GCA_030248175.1 of Microlaimidae sp. YZB2_3. Taxonomy (NCBI): domain Eukaryota; kingdom Metazoa; phylum Nematoda; class Chromadorea; order Desmodorida; family Microlaimidae; species Microlaimidae sp. YZB2_3. The sequence continues at coordinate 18,316 of JASAMX010010483.1, read as the reverse complement.
ACTTGGTGAAAAGTTCTTAAAATGGGGGGGGGGTTCGTCAAAAATAAGCAGGTTGATTTTGATGCCTTATTGCTTGAATGAACGGTGGTGAGATAGAGAGGTAGGTAGGAAATTGCAATGTTTCATTTTGGGCAGTGAAAAGCAGTTTACTACAATTTTTACAAACCGTTTTAAAAAATAAGAGGCGGGTCGAAGCTATGAATAGTGTTTTTAAGAAACTAGTCATGATTTGTTTTTGCGTAAAATGAAAATAAAAGGCAAACACTAAATTCCACCGACTCCGACTCCGTCCAAAATCTACCGTAATCTACCGTAATGTTTCATATTATGCAAATTTTATTCTAAGCCTAAGCTTAACCTGCACATCAATTTAGAATTTGTAAAAATTTGAGGCGGAGTCAGAATCAGTGGAATTTAGTGTTTGCCAAATAAAATGCGGCTGCTGTTGCCCATGTAAGGCAGGGTGAAAATTTGCGCTGAATGAATGGCATGCATTTATGTTTTAAGAACTGGATACATTATGCAGTTTTCCTCTGTCTAAACAATTATTTTATATTAGCGACCAATTTTGATTGACTAAACTATGTTAGGTGTTTATACGTACATCGGGTAGGGTATGGAAGTTTAATAGAATTAAAAGATTAGAATAGAAAGACAGTTTAATAGAAAGAAATGTAAATTGTTTTATGTAGATTGCAAAAAAAGAAAAAATAATACTGTTATTAAAAAAATAATTTATGATTGTTTTGGTAAATTGTTTTGTTATTTTAATCAATATTAAATTCCTGCTTTAAGGCGATTTGTTTTGCTTGTTACAAACGGTCGTAAGAAACACAGGATATAAAATAGGAAGCACAGTGTGAACTATTCAGAAACCGAACATCGGGTTTTCGGTTTCTCAGTTTATTTCACAGTGCTACAAAATTTATTTCCTTCAAAAAAATGCAAAATGTCACATTTTAGTAAATAAATCTGCTCTTGGTGTAAACAATCCATAAAAATTAATGTTATAATGTAATGCAATTTACGTGTTAAAAACAGAAATAAGCATACAAAAGGCAGGCTGGTTTGTTTTTATTATTAGACATCCTCTCAGACCTGTGCACGGTCTGGAAATGCCCCCCCCCGCTTTATTGGAGGATTTGCCCCCCGTTTTATTATCCCCTTAGCAAAAAATGAAAAAATACCCTAAAATTATGACGCCATTTTTGACCGATAATAATGATAACGCCATCATCGTGAATTTTTTGCAGTTTTTAGCCTATTTCAATGTATTTTAAGCCATTTTAGACCTATTTTTTTTTACTCGTTTTTGTTTTTTGTTTCCTTTTCCTTTTTTTTTCTTTTTTCTTCTTTTTTTCTCTTTTTCCTTCCTCACCTGTTTGCTCTCTCGGCCCCCCCGTTTTTTCAAAAAGTTTCCCCTCGCGCCCCCCTTTTGGAATCGCCCCCGCTCCGGGGGCATCTTTCTAAATTTTCGTCTCCACAATAAAAGGGTTTCGTGCCATTCCTTCCCCCCTCAAACTTTTTTGTCACCTACCAATTAAATCGTTAAAAATTAAAAAAACAACTTTTTTTCATGCTACTTTGTAGTATCTCATTATTATACTATACACTCATATTATAGTGGAATGCCTGATAAAAATATGATGAATTATAAAATTATGGTTTTTAGTTGTAATTTAAAGTTTGTTTACCTGCCCAGTGGTCCAACAAGCGCTCGAAATTAGGCTTGAAAAAAGTAGACGAGGACATGCTTCTCAGCCAGCTCAAAGCCGAGGGGGCAAGGTAAATTATTATAATTAAATATTTACAGTTATTATGTTTTTGGTTCTATTTGTATGCATCACGGTGGATAAATATTGTTTTGTTACCGTTCTAAATTACTGTGTAGGTGCCACTCCCCCATGGTTTTTATCGGCGAGGGGGCAATTCCGGGAAATGGAGGAAGAGCACGGGGGCAGAACTGCGACAGACTTGTTGAAACAATTTCCTAGCAGCCAAAAGAACAGCGAAAAAAGGGCTTATTGAAAGCAATACTTGTCCCACTACAACAAACAGAAGAGAGAAGAAGAAGCACGGGGGCAGTTTTTTTGTTTTTTGTTTTTTTTTTTTGAAACAGGGGAGGAAGTCGAGGAGAAACAGAAAAAATGAAAAAAACGCATTGAATTAAAATAGGTAAAAATGTGAAAATGGCGTCATATTTTTTTGTACCTTTTTATTTTTGGGCATAAGGGCAATAAAATGGAGAAAGGGCAGCCACTAATAAAGCCAGGAGGGCATTTCCAAAGACCGTTTACAGAATAGGCGCAATCTGAACCATTCTGCTAATATTTAAGCTGCTGGTTAGAATTATTCATTTTCCTTTGGCTGTAAAATTATTACAATTTTTTATAAATCTTATTCGCATAAATTTCACTATTCGTGTTTGAGCCTAGTTTTTTTGTTTGTTCTGAGCTATTCCGACTAAAGAGTGTTCTGAATTTGATTTTTTGCAAAACTATTTTAATTATTAATTTTAGACGTGGTTGCAGCCTCCACAGCTAAAAGAAAAGCCGTTTTCATCAGCAATTCTCAACTCTTCTGCCCCCTGGAATTAAAATGGAAGGGTAATTATTTTATTTTATTTACATTGAATTGTCGATGAATTTTAAAATAATGTTTTCGCAAATTTTTAATCATCAACATAGTGAAAGTAAATACAGAGCGTTCATCTGCGATGTGTTTGATAGTCTCCTAAAAAGGGGGGATACATGGACACTTTAGTGCATTGGCGTCCATAATAATTAAAAGTTTAATTATAATTATAGTAGTTTTATAATTATAATATTGATGCCTTCACAATTGAACAGCATAACCAATTTTGAAAGAAAATGAAAAACTAAGATAAATTATTAATTTACCCGCGACGCGGGTAAAACTTGGTTTTTGAACAATGAATATGCTTTTGGCACACATCAGGAAAGTTTATTTCCTTATTAATAATAAAGCAAATTTTTTTTCTCCCGAAACTCAAAAAAACGTAAGAGATCATCATCATAGGTGAGCACGGTCGGGGAAGCTAGGGGGGTGGTTACCCGGGGTAAATCGAATTTTGAATTCTAGGAGGGGGGTTCCAGGGGGGGTTACCCCCCCCCTAGCTTTTTAGGGGGGGGGGTCTACCCGGGGTGAGAAATTTTGAAATCAAAAGGGGGGTCAGGTGGGGTTCGGTGTCCGAAGCAAACAGTTTTAAACCATAATAACTTTAAATTGTTCTTTTTCATAGAATAATACTACATTTTATTGAATAAAAAGCCATATTTATGTATAAAGGGTGTAAAAGCATGAATATGTGATTAAAAATTTCTTTTGGAGAAAATTTAGTATAAAAAAAGGTACCTACAATTTTCCCCCAGGGGGAGGGGGGGTGAGATTTCAAAATCTAGAGGGGTGTTAAGGGTAAAAAATTCAGAAATTTGGGGGGTGGGGGTCCCTTTTTTTCTCGGGGGCTTAGGTTGCGGGGGGGCCCCTAGGCGGGGGGGGCCCACCCTTGGCCCCCACCCCGCCCCCCCCCCTTCCTTTATCTCCTATGATCATCAGCACTTTAGATTTTGTTTAAGGCTTAACTTTAGTTTACTTAGGCTTAAGCTTCGTTGTATTTTCTTTACCGTTTTTGTGGTAGGTTTTGGCCCTTCTCAGTCCGAACCCCCCTAGGTTTTTAGGGGGGGTAGACCCAGGGTGCGAAATTTTGAAATCTAGAGGGGGTCACATGGGGTACGGTGTCCAGAGCAAAATAGATATAAACCATAATAGCTTGACTAATTGTTCTTTTTTTAGGATAATACTACATTTCGTCGTTACTCTGACACAATAAGTCAGAAGCTTCGTAAAATACTCGTAACTGTGACTATTTTTATATCTTAACACAATATAAACAAAATGAATCAGAATCACGTGGATTTTATACTGATTGTGACTTTTTGTGTCAGAGTAACGACGATTTTATTAAATAAAAAGCGATATTTTGGTATAAAAAGGATGTAAAAACAGGAATTTATGTTAAAAATTTACGTGTTTCGAAGACAACTTAGTATAAAAAAGTAAATAAAATTTTCTCGAGAGGGGAGGGACGGGGGGTCAGATTTTAAATTCCAGAGGGGGGTCAGAGGTAAAAATTTCGAAAATATGGGAGGAGAAGAGGGCCCCCTAGATTTTCAGATTTTCGCCAAGGGGGCCCCCTAGATTTTCGTCTAGGGGAGGGGGCAAAATTTCAAGGCTAACGGTAGTGGACCCTACCCTCCCCCCTTTCTCACCTATGACCGCCCCCTTTTAGGCACGTCACTGACTGAGGGGAAGTGTTAACCCTCAAATTTTAGGAAGAGTAGTTTAAGTTGAAAGGTTTAACATTCTCCATCATGCCTCCATGAAGCCCACTTTTGTTCTTCCGTTTGTTCCTGTGACAGAAATTCTTGCTTCAAGTAAGTCCATTTTCCCTCTCTCCCGCCCCTTCAGGCAGAAGCGTAAACCTCCATTAAACTGTACGCAGGCCATTTATCTATTTGTATTCGTTTTTAGTGTTCATTTGCGCACGGAGGAAAAAGTGAATCTGTCCATGACGCGAGACGGCGGACTGGAGTCTATGGAAGTTCACGGACTACTCACTCTCCGAATCAGCGATGAGAATCTGGCCAAATGCAAAATTCAAATTGACAATAAGGACAGCCGAGGGGCTCAGCTGCAGGTTAGCATGGTTTATTTTTATAGATAAACAAAGCGAGGAATTAACCCAACCTAGCCTCGAAATCACCCCCCCCCCTAGAAAAACATCCAGGGGGCTTTTTATTCAATACATGTAGTAGTATTATTTTATAAAAAAAATAATTTAATAAACTTTTATTGGTTTAAAAATATTTTGCTTCAGACATTGGACCCGGTTTGGGAACTTTAGAGCCGAGGCCTAAGCAAAACCTAAGCCTGAATGAATCTAAGCCTAAGTAAAAGACTTAGCGCCTAACCTCTCGCTCCGGCTCTGAAGTCCCGTTACCATTGGACCCCGTCTGACCCCTTCTAGGTTTCAAAAATTTTCACCCCGAGTCGAGAAGGGCCAAAACCTACCTCAAAAACGGTAAAGAAAATTAGCGACTAAGCTAAGCCTTATCAAAAACCTTTAAGTCTGAGCAAAACTCAAGCCTAAACCTAAGCAAAACCTAAGTCTAACCAAAAGCTAAGCTAAGTCTAAACAAAATCTAAGCCTAAGCAAAACGTAAGCCTAAGCAAAATCTAAGCTTAAGCAAAACCTAACCTAACCCCTCCCTGTCATTTTTGGGGTAGGTTTTGGCCTTCAGCCCCCGGTTTGCCCCCCTAAAAAACCAGAGGGGCCCGACTTCGCCTTTTATTGACACGCTTGTAGAGACACGCCTTTTCTAAAAATTATCCGTCACGTAGCTGCAGAATTGTTTTAGATTTTACCCTCAAAATAACAAAAAAAAAACTCAAAATTTATACTCCTGCTTTTATATTATCCTCACAGTCTCTCCTCGTCCTCCTGTGCATGGAATTTAAACACACTTGTGCCACTATCTTGGTCAACACATATCTTTGTCTATTTTCAAATTTAAAATCAAAAATTATATAATTTAAACAACTATAATTGGTGATAACCTTTTTTTAATATGTGTAATACTGTATCATTTTCCTATTTTAATTGTAATTTCTGTCTTGTAATTGTATTGTGTTATGTTTTTTTATAACTGCCTTATACCAATGCTGTAATGTAAGTTATGTTGCTAAATTGTAATTTTTGCAACATAAAATTTCTTTCTTTTTCTTCTCAACACAATTTTTCACAAAGTTAAAACACTGCTTAGTTAAGATAATTATTTTTTGTTTTTATTAATATATTTTTACAGACGCATCCGAATCTGGACAAGAAGGCCTTCCAGGCTAGCAATGTCTTGACCCTGAAAAACCCGGGGCGCCCTTTCCCCATCAACAACGACGTCGGGGTCCTCAAGTGGCGCTTCCAAACCACGGACGAAGCCTTCATACCGCTAGCAAGTGAGTCGGTCTGTTTGTTTGTTTGATTGTTTTATGATTTTGCATTTTAATTTTGTTCTCGGGGTGTTCGAGTAGCGCTTCTTCTCCGCCTGAGGTCTGTCAATTTAGCTGCTTAACCCGGACTCCTAAGAAAGCTACAAATTTTTAAAGTGTGAGGAGATCCCTAAAATCTGACCTGTGCAGTCCCAACGTCCCTCCCCCTCCTCCCCGCATAGCGTATTTAACGAGGAAAATCACAATTATTTTTTTAAACTGGGTATGCAGAAAAAAGAGGGCGAATATATTGAAATTTAAGTAACAATAAAATCGCTTATATTTTGTTAAAATAAATATTTTTTAGTATTTTTTTTTCATTTTTGGAAGCAAATTTTAAGATTAAAAATATTGTTATTTAGTTACGAGGTTTTTTATTGCATTGTGAGTTTTTTATTGCTAAAACACTTTTGGATCTTATTTTGTTCCCTTTTAATTTATGTTAAAGGGAGTTTGAAGTAATTTTAAAAGCTTGACGTTTTTCTTCAAATTTATAAATTAAGGCGGAATTTATCTTTGTTTACCCATAAAGTGGCGGTTAAACCTCATTTTCAGAATTTAGAAGTAATCCAAACCCCGGTGCCTTTGTATGAATATATTTGTACAAGCAGGCCTGTGCACTGCCCCCGGGATTTATTGGGGAGCTTGGGGGGGCAAGCAGGGAAAAAGGAGAAAAAAGACGAAATTTAAGTGAAAATAGGTAAAAATTATTGAAATAGGCTAAAAACTGCAAAAAATTGTAGATGATGGCGTCATAATAGGGCAAAAATGTTGTCACAATTTTTTGGTACTTTTTCATTTTTGGGCGGGGCCGGGGGGGCAAATCCTCTGGGGGGAGGGCGCAGCCATAGATGAGAACAGTCCGGGAAGCTAGGGGGTGTTACCCGGGATAAATCGAATTTTTAATTCTAGGAGGGGGTTCCAGAGAGGTCCGAACCCCCCACTAGCTTTTTAGGGGGGGTCGACCCGGGGTACAAAATTTTAAAGTCTAGAGGGGGGTCCGGTGTCTAAAGCAAAACAGTTTTAAACCATAATAACTTTAATAATTGTTCTTTTTATAAGATAGTACTACATTTTATTGAATAAAAGCAATATTATGGTGTAAAAAGGGTGTAAAAACATGAATATGTGTTAAAAAATTACGTTTTTGGAAGAAAATTTAAGTATAAAAAAGTACCTAAAATTTTCTCGAGGGGGGAAGAGGGGGGTCAAATTTCAAATTCTAGAGGGGGGTCAGGGATAAAAAATTCGGAAATTTGGGGGGAGATTGGGGCCTGGATTTTCGTCTAGGGGGGTCCCAAAATTTCGAGGCTAGGGGGGTGGATCCCACCCTGCCGCCCATCTTCTCACCTATGGGCGCAGCCACTAATATTCTGGAGGGGGGGCATTTTCAAACCGCGCACATCTGTACAAGCGTTAGGTGATTGAACATTTTTTGCTTTGTTTCAGTTAACTGTTGGCCGTCTGAGAGTGGACAGGGCTGCGAGGTGAACGTGGAATACACGCTGGAGACAGAAGACTTAGAGCTGAATGACGTCGTCATCACCATTCCGCTCCCGTACGTTCGTTTAATAGTTTGCTTGTTCGTTTTATTTGTGCTCGTTTTTTTCCTTTTTTTTTTGATTGCATTATCATGTGGTAGGTGGGAAGGGTGGACGCTCGTGCCCAAACGCGCTAGGCTTTAATAGTGTTTGGTATTAATAATTCTAAATCAATTTGGTAGGTGTAATAGTAATATTTCAATTTCTATGTATTATTCATAAGTTAAACCATTGACTAAATCCTAAAAGGAGTTTAATTTACCAAAAATATAAAGGAAAACGTGAGAATATGACTTAATTTTAATTTATGGACATATAATAAATAAGCAAGAAAGTGTTAATAAATACGCGTTTCTGTGCTTCTCCGGACGCGTATGGACAAGATAAATAATTAAGTTGCACTTCGTCAAGGAGTCTTCATTATTAATCGTCACAAACCAAAAATTTAAAACTCCTAAAAGGGGCTTAAAACCTACAAACCATTTTTGGGCGAAGAGTTTGGAAGGTATACCACCGCCTCTTCCTCTCTAGTCTCCACCCCCTTCTCCCCCGCTTCCTCCCCATAGGTGAAAACGGTCGGGGAAGCTAGGGGGGTGGTTACCCGGGGTAAATCGAATTTTGAATTCTAGGAGGGAGGTCCCAGGAGGGTCCGGACCCCCCCTAGCTTTTTAGGGGGGGTCGACCCGGGCTGGGGCTGCGACATTTTAAAATCTAGAGGGGGGTCAGGTGGGGTCCGGTGTCCAAATCAAAACAGTTTTAAACCATAAAACTTTAATAATTGTTCTTTTTATAGGATAATACTACATTTTATTGAATAAAAAGCGATATTCTGGTATAAAAAGGGTGTAAAAGCATGAATATGTGATGAAAATTCACGTTTTTAGAAGAAATTTTAGTATAAAAAAAGTACCTAAAATTTTCCCGAGGAGGGAGGGGGGGTCAGATTTCAAAATCTAGAGGGGGGTCAGGGGTAAAAAATTCGGAGGGGGTATTTTCGTCTAGGGGGGGTCCCAAAATTTCGAGGCTAGGGGGGAGGTGGACCCCACCCTGCCCCCCCCCCTCTTCTCACTTATGTTCTTCCCCCCCACCCACCCCCACCCAAATAAAAAACCATCACCCAAGTAGGGCTTGTCGGCTTGAACATAAAAGACTGTATTTTTGGAACATTAATGTACATTGATGTTGAAATTTTTCGCTTCTGGTTTGTCTTAGCAATTGCTTTTTGCATAATCTGAATAGGGGAGCTAAGTTTCAGTTAATGCAACAACAAGAATGTTTTTTTAAGTGGTAGCCGGTAGGGATGTCATTGTTTTTAAGATTGGGGGCATAGATGAAAATGGGGGGATTGGGTCACCCCCTCCCTAGTTTCGAATTTTTGCCTCCTCTCCCTTCTAGAGTTTGAAAGTACTATTATCCTAAATTGTCTTCCAAAATCGTGAATTTTAAGAAAAAAATCGTGTTTTTATATCTTTTTTATACCTAAATATGCGGATTTTATTCATAGTATTATCGAGCCTGTGGCGCAGTGGCAGATGCCTGGATCAAGTCCCTGCTGATACACACTGCATTGTGATAATATTCGTTGTTAATATTGTTATATCTAGTATTTGATTGCTCAATAACCCGGAGTGAACATCTTCCTACCCTAACTTCGGTGACCTTTTTCATCTATGATTAGGGAAGTAAACTTTCCAAAACCCGTTCTCCTGCTCAGCTAAGATCTTACATCGTTTATTATTGTTAACTAATTAATTAGTATTTCAGAAGTGGGGTGAATCCAGTGATCGGTGACTGCGCGGGAGAGTACAAACACGACAGGGCCCGCAACCAGCTGGAGTGGCGTATACCCATTGTAGACGCTAACAACAAAGAAGGTATTTACATTATTTATTGATTTATTTGACATTATTTATTGATTTATTTGCTATGCTTTGTCTGTATATACCAGTGGCGTAGCCATGATTTCATTCGGGGGGGGGGGGAGAATTGTCACAAAAGCGGCGCGAAGCGCCGTCGCCTGCGCCGCGTAACGGCGCCAGCCGACGCAAAGCGTCAGCCGGGGGGTTTCCCCCAGCCGCCGGAGAGGACAATTTTTTGTTAAATATGTACTAAAAACTGCTTAAAAATCGTCGCCTGGTGATCGCGTTAACATGCAATCTGGCAATGATATTGTATATAACAAAACTATCTATATTGCTTGATGTTTTTAAATTTTGCGCATGAGTATGGTTGAAGTTATAATAACAAAAAAAATTATTATTAGTAATTTAGTTACGGATATCTAATATTAGTTTTACTTTATATAAATCTGACCTTCCTGCGTAGCGGGAACAATTTATATTATTGTTTAATTTATTGTTTTAGAATGCACTAGGATTTGTATTAAATTTTTATAACACAGTATTAAATTTTTATAACACAATATTCAGACCTGTGCACGGTCTGAAAATGCCCCCCCCCGTTTTATTGGAGGATTTGCCCCCCCCCGTTTTATTGCCACCCCCCCCCGCCAAAAAATGAAAAAGTACCCTAAAAATATGACGCCATTTTTGACCTATGATGACGCCATCATCGAGAATTTTTTGTAGTTTTTAGCCTATTTGAATGTACTTTAAACCATTTTAGACCTAATTTTACCTTATTTTCGCTTTTTTATCCTTTTTTCCCTTTTCCCTTCTTTTTTTCCTTTTTTTCTCCTTTTTTCTTTTTTTTTCTTTCCCCCCTGCTTGCCTCCTCCCGTTTTATTGCCCCCCCCCCCGTTTCAAAAAATTTGCCCCCCCCCCGTTTTGGGATTGGCCCCCCCCCCGTTATACCCCCGGGGGGGGGGGGGGCAGTGCACAGGTCTGCAATATTCGACGAGTAAAAAAGGAAACGTATACAAAATGTCACGCTGCGCCAAGAAATGGGGGAGGGGGGGTGGAGAGAGGCATAACTCCAGATATAAAAACTGTTGTTAAGGGGTTTAAAAAAACGGCCATTATTAAACTTATATACCTATCTCATAATTTATGAGTTAAAATGTATAGATATTGAATGGTATAGTATTGCCATTCAATATCTAAAACAAAGGCATGTGCCTTAGCTATGTATTAAATGGTACAATCCATCAAATTTAAAAAAAACTAATATAAATTTTGCTCCTGATGCTTTTGGAACGCATCGGGAATGTTTTTGAATTTATATTTAAAGAAAAAAAAATTTTCTCCCAAAACTCAAAAAACGTAAACGTAAAAACGTAACCCTTACAACAAAATACAGCTTCCTCAAATATCGAGGGGGGAACCGCCCCCCCCCCGCACCCCTCCCGCTTACCCCCACGCCCATACAATGACAATCTCCTCTCCAGCTAAAGCATTTAAACCATATTATACGTATAGTTTAAAGGGATAGCAACAGCACCTTTTGTAAAAATGCTTTAGTATGTGGAAATTATTTCAGCTGCGTGTTTTTCTGACCTTAAATTGAAAAATTTGCTCGTCGGTGTAAATTCCGACCCCTAAACTCGTGACAAGAGGCCAGCTTTTTGATTATTTGCTAATTTTATTTTTTTCTTTTTTTTTCTAAGAATGTGGCACATAGTTTTTATTAGTTTCACAAGTGAAATTTTTTAATATATTTTAGAGCCTAATTAAAAATACTGAATTATGTCATTTAAGCGTTGTTTTTTTACAAACACCATTTCTGACCTAAAACTTTGATTCCTTTCACCACCACATAAATTAATATGTTGACGTATAACAGCAACAAGGAAACAGTAGATTTATGTCTTGCGTGCACAAGCAGAAAATCTCCATTTTATATTATTTTATTTATGCTGTATTTTAATTTATTTAGGCACTTTGGATTTTACAACTAACCAAGGACACGCGGATAATTTCTTTCCTGTTCGCGTCAGCTTCGTATCTACCAAACTTTTCTGTGATATTTCGGTGAGTATTTTCTTGCGTTTACGAAACGGCGGGAGAGCTTAGCTTCTTCTTCTTCTGTTCCTTTCTAATTCCCAAAAATTTTATAAAACCCCGAAATTTTAGCTATTAGTAAACCTTCAGAGCTTCGGTCTTTAAGCGGGTAAATCTTTGAAGGTTCTGTTTTGAATTGTGATTTATGTTTGAATATGTTTTAACTTGTTTTATTATCATTTTAGCAGTATTATTATTGTTTTTAAAAAGCTTTTAAAAATTTATTGTTCTAAATAATCACAAAATGGCAAGGCTTCAAAGAACATCAATGCAAACTATTTTTATTTATTTTTCTTGAGCAAACCTGAGAGATATCCTCAAATTTCCTCGTAGGGGGAAAGGGGTGAATTTATCTGAAATTTTTATGCTAGTGAGTGATAGGTGGGCAGTTTCTCAAATTTTGTTGTTATATCCTACCCTTCCTTTGGTGGTATATTTGAAGGGTATGCCAAAAAGCATACATGGGCAAGTTGGTCCGGAGTGGGGGGTTAAACCCCTAATTAGGAGGGGAGTTAAAATCCGAGAAACGCAAAATACCCATATCGTTTTTTTTCTGGAGTGCATTTTACCCATATTGTTTTTCGATTTTGAAGGTAAAATAGGTAAAAAAAAACGCTAATTTTAGATCAAAAAGCCCTTTTTATTGCGTATTTGAGCTTTTTATTGCTTAAAACATTCATTTTGACCTCAAAACTTAAGTTTGGAGGCAATTAGAAGTCATTTTAAAGACATTTTTTTCTTCATTTTTCCAAAATTGGGGGTTAACTTTTTCTCCCCCCCCCACTTCTGAGTTGGGTTAAACCGCCTTCTCAAAATTTAAGGGGGGGGTTAACCCCCCCCTCCCCAACTCCCCCCCCCGTGCCCATGTATGCCAAAAAGGGCTATTTCCCAAATTTTTTTAGTACTGGGACCGCCTCCCTATAATGAAGGGAGGGTGTCCGGGGTATCCCCATTTTTTTGTAAGGCGAGAGTGTCAGAAATTCTAAAAATTTTGCAGAGGTATAACCTCTGCCCAGCCAACCAATGGTGAGGGGTAGACTTTAACCGTATTATCCTCCTATGATGACTTATGAGCATTTTATTGTAATTGGGTTATCAAAATCATTTTTAAAAAGATAATCTTGACATTTTAGGTTGAAGACGTTCACAGCTTGCAAGATAATAGTTCTATTAAATATTCAGAAGAAAAGACATTCTTTACGGAAAAATACGAAATTGTGTAGGAATATAAGAGTTGTTGTTATTCATATGTTGTTAAAAGGTTTTATTTATCTTGTAGATTATTTAATTATAAATTGTTTATTTATTTAAATTTACGTCGCGGTAACTTGCAGTATGCGGTCTGCAATTCTTAAGTTGAAGTTGCCTTAAAGATACTTTATTTTAGATTCTTAAAATCTTGTGTTTCTTTCTGTCTATGACAAAGTATAATATTTTTTCATCCACTGATTTAAATTGAAAATTATTTTCATTATTAAAAACACTTGTATTTTGTTTATTATAAACTTCATCTTAGATAGATACCTAAATTGTTGTTTTAAACTAGTGATGTTCCTACCCTTCATTATCATACTCCGGGGTTCCGGTCATTTAAAACGAAGGGAGCTCCGAAGCTCCGCCCAATAAATGAGCGATTTTAAGCTTGAAATACATTTAAAGTTACTCTATTTGCATTTTTAAATAAGTTTTAAAAAAAATTGACAAAATAATGTTTTTATGGCATCACGCTTTAATTATTCATGAAATTAGTAAAAAAAAATAGGGCGGAGCTCCGCTCTGTAGCTCGGAGCTCCGGGGCTCATCACTATTTTAAACATAATCAAACTACCCCTTTGTGTAATAATATATTTAATGCCCATTTATTTTTTAAACAAAGGGGGTGGGGGCCCTGTTTTAGCCAAAAAATAAATAATTGATTAAAAACTGACACTGCTCTCAGTATTATGATAATCATAATATGATCATTTTGACGAAATGATAATTTTGCACAGTGTGCTTACATTTTATGCGACAATAAGTTTTTTTTTTTTTGGGGGGGGGGGGGGGGGGGTGGGGAGATAACCCCGCCCCCAAATCCACCCCCCCTGCACACCTATGCAGACCTGGGGTCGCATTCTGAAGAAACCCTTATATTTACCCCGGTAAATCCATTTCAAAGAAAATAAAAAAAATAAATATATATTTTAAATAAATAAACCTGCCGCATATGGGACATAAAATGATTGCAATGAACTTTTTTTTAATTTTTATTTCTCGCGCTGCAAAACCACCTCGCGCAAAATAAAAAAATTAATCAATGCGCGTATTTTATTTTTTATTAAATTAATCCTACGGGAGAAAATATTTAACCACCTCTCGAGTTGGATAAATTCTTATCTCTTAAAACAATAGAAAAAATTTAACCCCGACTTTTACCTAGGTAAAATTGATTTTTCACTCGCATCCTTAAGCACGTAAAAAAAGTTAACCCGGGGTAAATTTTAACCGCGCGTCAGAATGCGCGCCCCGCCCCCCCCCCCCGCGGGTTAAAACGGGGGGGGGGCAATTCAAAAATGGGGGGGTACGGGGGGCAACTTTTTTGAAACGGGGGGAGCAATAAAATGGGGGGGCAAGCAGGGGGGAAAGAAAAAAAAGAGAAAAAAGAAGGGAAAAGGGACAAAAAAGCGGAAATAAGGTAAAAAATAGGTCTAAAATGGCTTAAAATACATTGAAATAGGCTAAAAACTGCAAAAAAATTGCGACGATGGCGTCATCATAGGTCAAAAATGGCGTCATAATTTTAGGGTACTTTTTCATTTTTTGGCGGGGGTTGCAATAAAACGGGGGGCAAATCCTCCAATAAAACGGGGGGAAATCCTCCAATAAAACGGGGGGGTATTTCCAGACAGTGCACAGGTCTGACATGAGACGCCATCGGCTTGTATAAATGATTGAAATAGAGTTCTTTTTTTTGCTAACGCTAAACGATATAATATTGAAGTTCAAAGCTCCATTGGTGTAGCAAACACCTGGTCCAATTGTTTTCTCTGTTCCACAATTTTGGGCCAACTTTTTGATTGATATACACCCTGCTGGAAAATTTTAAAAAAAGATGTGTCATACTACGTTACACGTAAAGTTTTAATGAGCGCCTAATTTGCTGTTCTTGATATGTGATATAGGTTTTGGAAAATTGTTTTGTGTGTGTGTTTTTAATATTGCTTTTTTCATGAGTGTTATTGGTTAAAAAAATCCACTCTTCAAAAATATGTGTATTGCAGTGTTATTTGAAGTCGTTTATCTCGAAACTAAAATTATATAACACACAACAATAAAAAATTAAAATTTTCATTACATGTCGTTCAAACGCGAATCTAAAGACTAAGATTTAAAAAAAAATGTTACAAAATATTGTGGAATTTTTTTTCTAAAAGCCTGATAGAAGTTCACAACATTATTAAAGTACAAAATAAAACAATAGGAATTAGGATTTCAAAACGGATGTCTAAATTTTAAATTATTCCTTTGATTATTTTCGCTTCGAGATTTTATTTTTTAAAATTACACTGCAATTTTTTTTCTTTGTGCTATGGTTTTTGAAGTGATAAGTTTCTTTAGCGTTCAGCTCTGCAGACAGGTTTTATCGAAACTTTGTAATAAACAAAACATACCCCCAACTAAAATGATCCACTGTGCGAAAACAGGCTGTTTATCTTGCTGATTATAATAATACTAATTTAGTTGCAACTATAAAATTGTCAGAAATGTTGGTAACATGGAGCCCAAATAAAAAACTCGTTTGGGTTTTTGCTTAGACACGAGCTTAGTGACTTTAAACGTTCAGCTCCAAATTCCCCATTTTTAACTTCAAGTTCCTTTTTTAAGTTCCAGGTTTCCTATTTTCAGCTGGAAATTCCACATTTTCAAATCCAATTTTCTATTTTTTGACTGCACATCCCTTATTTTTCGGCTTCACTTTCCTTATTTTGGCTACAAGTTTCCCGCTTACGGCATCGAGTTTAGTGAAATTTCCAAATCACCATATATATAATTTACATATATAAAAAAGACGTGCAGGTTTTAGGTTGCTTCGGCACAGCGTACCACCATGTACTGTGTAGTATGTATATGTTTATTATACAGGTTTCATGTGAACCTGTGTATAGTTGTTTGTTGCTATACGAGTCAAAGTTTTTTAAATTCGTATTTATACCGAAATATAAAAAAAAATAAATTTTAGGGATGAACCACAGGGAGTCATTATGGCCATAATATAGATGAACAGTTTTGTAATACTTGAGAAAATGTACGCACCCCAAAAAATTTCGAGCTGCTTTAGCGGTGCTAAACTTTATCATTTTTACACTAAAAATATAAAAATCTAAGAGAGGTTTCCTTTTATAAAAATTTAGGAATTCTTTCGATTTTATTAATTACTTAATTAATTTATTAGGGGCAGTGGCGTGCTTAGGATTTCATTTTGGGGGGCGGCGGTCTGGGGGGGAATACTAACCCTAAAAGGGGGTCTGGGGGCCACAGCCCCCCAGAAATGGAGGGTCTGGGGGCGAGAGCCCGCCAGCGGGGTCAAGGGGCAGAGCCCCTTGTTTAGGGGTCCGGGGCCTTGTTAGAAATTTTAATTCCATATGATGTTTTATTACAAAATTTAAGGTTTTTTATTCCTTTACATTTAAAACATGTATTTAAAACGAAGATAAATTGTCAATTTAAACTGCCCGCGAAACGGGGAAAATTTGGTTTTTTGACTAATAATATGCTTTAAGAAAACATCAGGAAAGTTTCTGTATTAATAAAATTTTTTTCGCTCCCAAAATTCAAAAAACGTAAGGGTCCCCCCTTACAAAAAAAATCCGGCTTTGCCGGATTTCGTAGAGGGGAAGCCGACTGACCTCCCCCCCCTGGGCAGGCCACTGATTAGGGGTCAAATACTAAAAGCAGTCTTGTCTTAGAATAAGGACAAGAAAAAGTGTACTGGATTATCGGAGCTTTTGGTATATTATTTTAATGAAACAAAAATAAAATATTGTTAGGTTAAACTTCTAAAGCTTACTTAAATTAGCTATTTTAATACTAACAAATTAAAAAAAACATAAACTATAATGTTCCCTAAAACTCCGCTTTTCAGAACTCCGGAGTAACTCGGAGGGGTCTAAAGCTCCGTCCAGGATTTGCTTTAATTTCGTAAATAATAAAAAAAAGGTAATACCATACTTTTTTGTCAAAATCTATGTAAACTAAATTTTTTAAAACTTAGTAAAGAAGCAGATAGCAAAACGTGCAACATATTATTTCATGTTTAAATATATTGAAATCGCTTTTGAAGGGGTAGATCTCTGAACCGATTTAATTGGCCAGCGGTTCAGAGCATGATATTAGAAAGTAGGAACATCATTAATTAAAAAATGTTGGGCATTTTAATGGTTTAATGTGCAATCAGGGTTTTTTGCAATCCCAATATTAAATTTTTGGTGTTAAAACAACATTATTTTTTGCGCCAACGATTACACCATAAAGCTTTTATAATTTTTGCTATAAATTTTTACAATAGTCATCATTATTATTAATGGTAAACTATGTGTCTATAATGCTGTATTTTACATAATTATGTTTTTATTAAAGTGGTGTAAAACATACGGTGTTTTATTCACAATGCAGATTCCAGGCATCGTTGGGTGGAAAAGGCTAATCCCTCTCTCCTTCTAGACTTTTAGAGGTAAATTGGCTAAAAAAATATTTTCGTATGATTGGTGCCAAAAGTTCATGAGATTAGCATAGGAACAGACCGCCATATACTTCTTAGTCCTCTTAAATGTCTTACTAATAAACACAAGTCTGCAAAAGATCAATTGCTCCCCTTTGGAAATTTCGACCTTAATGACGTCATACTTTTAAGATATCCTGGAGTTGTATTATGAAAAATAGCCATTAAACTAATGTGGTATGGGCTTATGCACTTTTGTAATAAAACATTAACTGCAATCTCGGTTGAACATTTCTGTTACGTAAATTCATTTTTATGCTAATTTGTTACGTGTTTTACGAAAGGGAATTGTCTTGTTAAACAGTGCATAGTGTGGGAATTTTTTTATAGTTAATAAATTATGTTAAACCTCTGTCGATCGCACTTTTCTTAGAAATTTTTTTTAAATTTCTTCAGCTGCTACATTTAAAAAACGAAAGATTTGAACAGTGAAACACATACAAAAAATACAGTTTCTTTTTTTCCATAGGATGGCGCTGCAAAAAACAAGATGCCATCTAAAGATAAATTCTATCAGGGTGAAAATAGATGAGTGGTAAAGTAACCACTCGTTTTTTGAGAAAATATCACGTGCAGAGAAACACATGACGCAACTAAATAATTGGTTATATAACCGCTGAAAACTTTTTTTTTAATTTTTCTCGCTCGCGGGTTATTGTTTTTTTCTTACTGGCGGAGAGCGGTTACGCCCTTAATTTCAGCCTGGAAGACTTTAGCTTTAGTTTGTCGATTTTATCTGCACATTGCATCTGAAACTGGTCGATACAAAAATTTAACATACTGGCGTTACAAAATATCTGAATAACTGGTGCACATACACACAATGCGATAGTGTCTTTTTTACCCTTCATTATCGCTTAACAGGAGGGACTTCCGTAGTTTCACCACTCAAATGGGAGATTTGAAGCTTGTTTATAAGCCCTACACATATGCTTCAGAGCTTTGGCCATTTAAAGCAAAGGGAGCTCTGTCCCTTTAAGGTGCGGTGCGGA
>JASAMX010010482.1:0-10193 GCA_030248175.1 Microlaimidae sp. YZB2_3 | reverse complement strand
AATCGGGTTGGGAGCACGATTTTAAAATTTTTTAGGTTTTTTATTGTCAATTTTTTAATAATTTTACAGTCCTTTGTAAAATATTGTGATGTTAAGACGTTGTTTTTAGTGTCTTCAAAATGGTGTGTAGTAAAAACATCTGGCTAAAAAAATTGAAGTCGTTAACTTCCATCCCAAAAATAGATTGATAATTGAAATCAAAAATCAATTTATAAGCTATAAGCTATAAAATAAAATTTATAGCTAAGTTTGTTTTATGTTGTAGCATTGATCGGTCTATTATCCTTGCTAACTGGTCTACTTGGAATATTGTTAGTGTTTGTGTGTCGAATGGTTTCCAACATTGAGGACAAAAATGTCATTTATCATCCTCTGGGGACCAATGCAATCACAGCTGACTTGGTTATTGATTCCACGGATGATGACGAATTGTAAACTGTTTAATATTATGAATTTTTTAAATATATTTATAAGTACGTAATTGTCTATTGTGGTTTTGTTTTGCCTAGGACAGGGACCTGCAAATGCAACAGACCTTGCAGTGAATTTAAAGAAATATCGTATATTATAATATACCAAAAATTACAGTTAGTAATAAAAATTTAATTGAAAATAAAACATTAAGTCAAAAGGCTAGATTACAGCAAGCTCCAGAATATACTTTTTTACTTATCCTTACATTTGGATTAGTTATAGATTTATGAAAGCTTGGTTTTGGTTTAACTGATTTTTGCAAATTAGATCATTTAATTCTAGGTTTCAAACCATGGGTTTCATAAACAAAGCATAGAAATAAAATTATTGCATTGGTCTAGCCAGCACAGCTATAGGTGGATAGGGAGAGGTTAGGGTAGGGGTTTTATCCTTTTTCCCCAAAAATACAATCAAAACTGCCGATCCCTGCCCACCTGAAATTTGGGGGAAGGTCTCAGTAATAAAAATGGGATATTTGGGGGATAGGTACTCCCAAAAAATTTCTATTGCGTACGGCTTTTTTAGTATACCCCAAAAAAAACAAATCCAGAAATCTACCCACCTGCCGAGCTCATCTGTTTAATTTTTGATTAATTATGCAAAAAAACAATGTTGTTTATATTTTTAATGCTTTAATTATATTCATTGTGGCTTTCGTTTTAGATATATCTCAGATAAATTTCAGTGGTGCGTAATATATAATGTTGTTTAAATGCAGTCTTGTACACGGTTTAAAAATTAACCCCCTCCTCCCCGCCGCTCCGTTATAGAAAGTGCCCTTAAATTTTAGTAATATGTCCCAATTTTGAAACCAAGGAAATGCAAAAAAGTTTATGATATTTTTATGTTTGTGTTATTTTTTAGCATGTGAAAAACACTTTACGTTTTCCGGTGAATTTTAAAGCTATTTTCTATTGTATGGAATTAAACCACACAGATAGTCATTTTATTTTACTTGATTTTTTTATTTTTACAACCACATTTTTAGGATCGCTTTCAGCCCCACCATTCCTTGTTTACTACCGATCACATAGGCAAAAGTAACGAGCACATATGTCTGCAAAAAAAATAAAACATAACATGTGCCTTTTTCGTTTTTTTAAATAAATTAGGGTTGGCGACGTATTCTTTTATTTTGGGAATAAGGCTGTTCACGTCTGTTTTTACTATTTAAATGTGTTGCAGCTGGAAACTTTTTTAAACTTTAATTTCTGCTTTTATCAGCAGTGTTATTATTTGTAATGTTTTGCAAGAAAATAATATTTTGCATAATTTTATTAGCAGTATAATATTTCTTCCTAATTGTCTGAATTACAAAATATTTTAGCATTTTTAGAGATATTAAAATTTAATAAATGTGATAAATTGGGTTGCTCCACTTTGTTTATAATTATTATTATTTTGAATTGTGATATTATTTATTTATTGATAATTAAATGTACTTTTGTTTGTACTGTTACTTTTTACATGTTGTTTACTAATTAAGAGTGGGTCCACAATTTATGAGAGCATCACTTGAATTTGAACAAGCAAAAAAGTTTTTTTTTCTGTGAATTGAAATAATATTATACTCGTGTGACTATAGAAACCACCCTTTTACTTAAAGCTAAGCTTGAGTTGTAGAGGCGAGTTTAATCGTCAGTCAGGTCAATGTCGAAAATTAGTTTTTATATTTTCAAACAAAGAAACATGATTCAAACTGAGAAAAACTTTAAAAAAAACAGCAAGTTGTTGCTGTATTTTTTTTGTCGTTTTCATAGTAATAATTGAACTTTAGAAATGTTTTTCTAACAAAATAAGCTGGAAATTCTAAAGATTTTTTGCTGTTGTTATTAAGATTAGAGCGCTGAAGGTTTTAAATTTGTCGTTTTGGACAGCTTGTTGTAAGCTTAATATTAGGTTTCATCACACAAATTTATTATGTATTTAATCAAGTCTTTATTTTTTGTGGCTTTGAGAAAAAAAAATTTAAAAGCGGGGTGCGACTTTTTTGGTCTCCGTTTTTTAATATGACGCTTTCTGAAGACAGTCGGGTTTAAGAAAAAAATTGGCATTCTCTAGGCCTTTATTGGCAAAGCTCCTGTTTACTGTGAAACCATTCTTAATTTTAAATAAAGTATAATAATTGTAATAAAATTTTAATTTAGTGTATTGTTGACCGAAAGCAGTTTTCGCGTTATTTCCATTATCGGGTTTATCGCATTATACTTCGACAGTGTTTAAAAAAATTAAAAGATAATACATAGTCTGTGAAAACTATCCAAGAAAACATTGACATTAACAGAACATCTCAAATAAACTTTAAAAAAGCAAACATCGCAAATTTTAATTTATAAAAGCAAAGAAAAAAACGAGAAAATTGCTAATTAGATTCCAAAATATCCAAGCAGGTTGGTTGTATTTTAGTTCATTGTTTGCTGATAAAGAACGCCTAGTATGTTGGTCGAATTTAGTTGGGAGGGAAGGGGTGAGTGTAAGTTACAACTAATAATATCCCTACCCCCTTATATATTTCCGATTAACCTTTGGGATTTTTTCGTCCAAAAACCGCTGCATATCCACATAAGGGATTCCGCTTCCTGCTCAGCTCGGTGCTAAACGCCGCCCTGGCGTCGACGGAACGCGGAGTTTAATACAGAGCAGCACTGACGCGGAATCCCTTCCGCAGATTAGAGTGGAACGAATCCCAAACACTTAATGGGGAAAGGCATAGGTGGTCAGTCTTTTTTGAAGGGGGGTTGGCCGAGCCTAAGATACTCCAAATTTAGATTTTGAAGGTGTCGGCAGTAATGTTACCTCTCCCGCCAACCAATGAAGAAAAGGTCCGGAGCTTTATCTTGTAAATGAATAATTTCAGTTTAATTATTCCAAAAAAAATGGTCGTTTTTGTCAAAAAAATTTGAAAATTTTGTCTACCAAAAAATTCTCAGAAAACCATTGTATCTCAGATTATTCGTAAAATAAGCACAAAATAAGACTAAGGCAGGCATTACTAATTACTATTATGAACCCGAATTGGGAATTTTAGGGATCAGTTAGGCCTGAACCTTATTATCCTCCCGGCTTTTATGTTTTCTTAAAAAGAAGTAAAATTTCTATGCTAGCGGATGAAAGCTGCCCTAACCTTCTTTGTTTTTAACCACACTGAAATCAATTTTTTTATTTCTAGCGTTGACTTAAAAATAAAAACAATAGACTCTTTTTATGAGGCCAATGCTTAATGAACCCCCATTTTCCCCTTTTATTGAAATCTCAATTACGCCCGTGTTTGTCGCAGATACATTGCATTCCTAAAAATTATTGTGCTTATTAAATTATTGTACGTGGTTCTGTGGATAATCCGTTTTCACTGAAAAGCTTTTAGGGTTTGTTAATTCAAATATAACTTCAACCTGCTATAATATACAACCTGCTATAACCTGCTATATTGCTATAATAATTTAGGTGACTCTAGTATGAGATTATTTTGTGGCAACGTTCTTCTGTTTCTTTTTGGTGGTTTATCTTTGCTTGTATCTGGAGCGGAGGATACATTAAAATTTGTGCATGCTGTAAGTAACGTGTTGAAGCAAAATATTTATCTTTGTTCTTGAAAATTACTTGCACACTGTCGCACAATGACAGAGCCTTGTTTGGGCTCAGTTGCATAGTCTTTTTTTAAGTTTGAGAATTTTTTTAATATTTTAGTTTAGAAACATTCCTGGGGCCTGTTTCATAAAGATTTTTGTAATTGTAAATTAATAAACGAATTTAATTTCTTCTTATTATATTAATTAAAAAATACGTACGTAACTGTGGAATTTACGGAAGTGTAATTTTTTAAACTTTAAATGCAATTTTATTAATATACTTTTTAATACAAAAGAAAAATAATGCGTTTATTAATTTACAGCTGTAAATTAATTGCAAGCAACTATTATGAAATAGGTCCCAGGCAGGGACGTAGCCAGAGTTTCATTTTGGGGGGGGGGGGGGGCGGATTGTAGTACAAAAAAAAAAAATTTCGGGGGGGGGCTCCGCCCCCCCCCCCCCCCCCGAAATTTGGGGGGGGGGGGCGGAGCCCCCCTTAATTTTTGAAAACGTTAAAAAAGCAGGGATAAACGTAGATAAAGCTGTGTAATACACTGTTTTTGGCCTAATAACCTATTATCTAATGTTTTTAGCGGTAAAAACATGTTTTCTTAGTTAAAAATTACATAAGCACACATTGGCAGAGCCTGGATTTTACAAAAAAGCAATTTAGAGACGTTAGTTTCAGACCCCTTGGCTAAACCCACATTGTAAACCAAAGCACATGAGCAGCATCTTGGCTCCATGTTTTCTAGGGTACCTACCTATATGAAAAAAATCCGAGCCAATGCTATAGGCGGCAGGAAAATTTAGGAGGGGGAGGTACATAAATCAACCAATATGATGGTTTGTTTTGCTTTCTGTGTAGTACTTATTACTTATAAAAATTACTGTACTAACTTTAAAATAACATTAGCATCAGGCAACATAAATAACGAGATATATATGTATGTATACTATAGAAAGTGACCGCTGAGCGAAGCGAAGCGGAACAAATTTTTGGTTTTTGGGGGTCCATTGGGATACTAAAATTATTTTAAAGTTTGGCGCCGAGCGATTAGCGAGGCGCTAGAAAATTTTGAATTTTTAGCCTCTGAAAACCCCCAAATTTTACTATCTGGCGACCATTTCGGGGGGGGGGCGGCCGGCCGCCCCCCCCCCGCCCAGCCACTAACCTTATTTTTCCTCCTGTCCGAACGTTTCGGGGGGGGGGGGGGGTGTGTGGGGTTTGGTTGGTGGTTTTGTTGGGGGGATGCCCGCCACAACACCCAACCCCCCCCAGCATATTAAAAATCTCTCTCTAATTCCCTTGCGCATAATCCTTCCACCTTCTGCTCATAGTTTTTGCATCCCGGAATCCCGGAAGCCAACGTGATTTACAAATTACAGAATTAATTTTTAGTCTAATTTAATTTTTTACTAAAACAACCTATTAGTTTTAAAAGTGTATTTAGACACTGTTTTTTTTCTAAAAACTGTTTGACATAAAAAATTATACTTTAATTGTTAAGAGGGGAGCGGGGACGGCTTCGCTAAGGGGGGGTGGCCGACGCCTGAGCTTGGGGAGAGAAGCCATGATTTTTGGAGGGCATAGGCAAGTTGGTCCGGAGTGGGGGGGGGTTAAACCCCAAATTAAGGGGGGTTAAAATCCGAGAAACGCAAAATACCCATATCGTTTTTTTTTCTGGAGTGCATTTTACCCATATCGTTTTTCGATTTTGAAGGGAAAATAGGTAAAAAAACGCTATTTTTAGGTCAAAAAGCCCTTTTTATTGCATTTTTGAGCTTTTTATTGCTTAAAACATTCATTTTGACCTCAAAACTTAAGTTTGGAGGCAGTTAGAAGCCATTTTAAAGACATTTTTTTTCTTCATTTTTCCTAAATTGGGGGGGTTAACTTTTTCTCCCCCCCCCACTTCTGAGTGTGGGGGGTTAAACCCCCCTTCTCAGAATTTGGGGGGGGGGTTAACCCCCACAACCCCCCCCCCGTGCCCATGTATGGGGGAGGGGATCCGAAATTTTGGCTCTAGGGGGGTGAGTAGACCCCTCTGTCCCCCCCCAAAAAAAACACTTATGCCTGTGCTTGCTTCTGTAGGTAAGTTAGCCACCCCGCTACCAGACATTTTAATGTCTGTTAAAATCATTCCTTAAAAGATTAATCTCTTGTGGAGGTTTCAAATTAGTAAAAGCGTATTCAGAATTTTGTGGCTTATCGTCAATTCAGCGTTTAGTTGTGTTTTCGGCAATTCCACTCTTAACTTATTTCTTTCATTCAATTTAGGTATGGCGTCATGGGGATCGGTCCCCCAGTGGCACTTTCCCCACCGACACGGAGAACGGGGAAGAGACGTGGCCGCAGGGATTCGGTGAACTAAGTGAAATCGGCGTCCGTCAACACTACAACCTGGGGCGCTGGTTGAGGGACCGATACGACGGATTCCTGTTCGCCAATTATTCTAGTTTTCAAGTATATACTTCTCTGAGTTTTTCGCGAAAAATCCCTCCCATTGCTTTTTAAATACGTGCGTACCAATTTAGTGGGTCTCCGGAAAATTGAAGGCCAGCACTTGAGCATTTGACCGCCCTAGGATTGCTTATATATTTTATGCAAATTTATGTTTTCCGCCACCCACAGAAAATTATATCAACACAGCACTACGACAGTATAAACTTCCCAAAACTATTGTGAACTTCCAGCAATAACGTCAATGCGTGTGCATCATCTTTGTCGCAAAATTTTGCTCGTGACCAAAAAAAAGCATCTTTAACAACACATTGTTAATTATGAATTTAGTTATAGTTTTTAGGGAATAAAGTTAGTCTTTGAGAACAAACTATTAAATATAAATTTTTGGTTTAATTTTTAAGTTTTGCTTAGGTTTGGGAAAAAACTGGTATCTTAAAAAAACAAACCATTAAATTTAAATTTATCATAAAAATTTAGTTTAATTTTTAGATTTCGCTTAGGTTCAGAAGCAACAGGTTTAAAACATTAAAGAACTAACCATTCACTAAATTTTTTCTTTCATTTTAGATTTTGATTAGGCTTAGAAAAAATTTAGATTTTTGACTCATCGTTTATTGCCAAAACAACATTGCTTTGTTTAAATAATTTTTTGAAAACATTTTTTTATATTCCGTTGAGTTTTTTTATTCTGCCCCCGTTTTATTGGCCCCCATCCCCGCCCAAAAATGAAAAAGTATCCAAAACTTATGGCGTCGTTTTTGACCTATTATGACGCCGTCATCGCGAAATTTTTGCAGTTTTTAGCTTATTTTAATGCATTTTATGCCATTTTAGACCTATTTTTACCTTATTTTCGCTTTTTTTTTGTCCTTTTTCGCTTTTATTTGTAGTATTTTTAAACTTAATCTACGAAAATTTTAGGTTTAAAAACGTATAACATTCAAAATTTTGGCAGCGCGAAAACTTTTTACAAAAATTGTGATTGATTTTCAACAGAAATTTTACATAAAAGTTGTACGAAGTTCTAAGTGTTAGCGAAGCGAAACGCGAGAAATTTTAAAAACTTTTCCCCTTTGAAACTTTTTTTTTTTTTTTTTTTTTTTTTTTTTTTTTTTTTTTTTTTTTTTTTTATTTTTCTTTTTTTTTTTTTTTTTTTTTTTTTTTTTTTTTTTTTTTTTTTTTTTTTCAGAACTTTTTCTACTTCCCCCCGCCCAAAAAAATGAAGGTTGCGATGCGACCCCCCTTAAAATTTGGGGGGGGAGGGGTTAAGGGTGTCCTAGCACTAAAAATGGGAGTATTTGGGGTATACCCTAAATCCGAGAGGCTGTCCACATAAGCGCACTACCAAATAATTTTAAACGCACTTTGGCTGGCAAAATAAATTAAGTTTTATAAGTTATTTCGTTAAAAGAAGCTTTTATAAGTTTTTTTTTATTTATACTTGAAAAATCTTTAGGGGTTACTATTTTTAAATAGTATAAATTGATATTTTATACAATATTATTATAGTGAAATACAAGAAAGCCTTAGTGTTCTCACTTAATTAAAGTGCATAATACCTATTATGCTTCAGTAGGTTTCCGGCTTGTGTATCGCAAAATAAAATTATATTATTCTGGACACCTCCCCGAAAATTGGGGGTCTCTCCCACGTTTTTATAGTAAAAATTAATGTTTTTTGGGATATACCCAAAAATTTTTCGGCCGCCTTTCCTACCGAAATCCTACTAAATTTCTCCACAAAAACGATTTTAAAAAATCTGCCAGTACTAGTACTTGTTAATTCCTACTTGTTTCTATTTGAAACAAACTGCAAATAATGTACGAATTTCGTAACTATATCTTTGGTATCCTTGGTCACCAGCTAACCGTTCATAACGTAAATTAGCAAATTGAAACATTAACGAGGTGGTTAAAAAATATAAATTTTTTAAAGGTACCTACCCCAACATGTTTTTCATACCTTCACATAACAAAAGTTTTGAAAAGTTATTTTATAAATAAATATTTGACTGATATATTTGAATTTTTGGTTTATTTTAGAACATTTTTAAAACAACAGATACTATGAAAGCAAAAAATTTTATTATAAAAAAAACTAATAACTCTCTATTACCATATCTTGATTGTAGCGTTTATAGCAAAATTCACAACATACATACAGACTTGTGCACGGTCTGGAATGCCCCCCCCGCCGTTTTATTACCCTTCCCCCGCCCAAAAATGACTTGACATTAACTTGACACCAAACATAAATAACAATATTTTCGTACCATTTATATAACCCAAAATTATAATTTCTAATTCAATTCAAGACCTGTGCACAATATGGAAACGCCCCCCCCGCTTTATTGGAGATTCCCCTCCCCCGTTTTATTGCTTCCCCCGCCCAAAAATGAAAAAGTACCCAAAAATTATGACGCCATTTTCTCCGTATTATGACGCCATCATCGCGAAATTTTGGCAGTTTTTAGCCTAATTCAATACATTTTAAGCCATTGTAGACCTATTTTTACCTTATTTTCGCTTTTTTTGTCCCTTTTTCCCTTTTTCCCTCTTTTTTTCTCTTTTTTTTCTTTCTCCCCTGCTGGCCCCCCACGTTTTATTGCCCTCCCCGTTTCAAAAAAGTTGCTCCCCGTGCCCGCCCCCGTTTTGGAATTGCCCCCTCCCCAAATAAAACGCCGGGGGGCCGTGCACAGTCTGGGGTAATTTTATACTACCTTTGTGGGGACTTTTATCGTCTTTTTAAGCAACGCGTACTGCGGCGGTCTAAGTCTAATGCTCGGCGGTCAAATGTGCGGCGTTCAAGTGCGCGGCATTCTAATGCTGGCGGTCAAATTTCCTAGAATCATTCGGTGGATAATTTTTTTAGTAGCAATCTGTTTTAGAGGACAAATAACGTTTGCATTTGAGTAAAAAAAAACTTCAAATATATTTTTAAATAAAGGGTTATATAACCCGGGTTATATAGGGTTTGCAAAAGCATGGTGGTAGCTTGGGTTGACGCTGTCGCAGTTGTAGAATCTTAAAATTTTCAATATTACTGAGCTAAATTATCCAAATCAAATAATTGTACATTTTGTAATCTTTTTTGTTTGCAGTGCTCTACATTGTTTAGATATACGTTAGAAGTACCGGCTACAACCGCACAATAATGAGCGCTCTTTCCAACCTGGCAGGTTTGTTTCCTCCCGAGGGTACACAGAAGTGGAGCGACACAATACTCTGGCAACCTATACCGGTTCATAACAGACCCAGAGAAACAGATCCGGTATAATGTTATAACTTTTATGATTATTTTTTAAAGTTGTTGTTGCATTATTTGAACGTGAACGTATCTTTCTCGAAATATTATGCAAACAACAGGCATCAAGAGAAGTAATCATCTGTGCAATGTACCCGGAGGTTAAACGAAAGGGGCACGAGGGTAATTTTTTCAAACCAAAAATGCGCAAAAAAAGGCGAAAAAAGATAGAAAAAGAAAAACAATAAAATATAAATAAAAAATAGGTCTAAAATGATTTAAATTCTGTAAAAATAAGTTTAAAATTTGCAAAAAATTAACGAAAATAGGTCTTAAATGACGAATCTTTTTAATATTTTATTTTTAAGTGAAGTGGGCACCAATATATTGGGGGCACAACACCTAATAAAGCAGGGGCCAGGGTAAATTCCATCCCTCC
>JASAMX010010480.1:0-34063 GCA_030248175.1 Microlaimidae sp. YZB2_3 | reverse complement strand
GTACTTACTAGATCAAAACAGTAGTAAACAATTGCATATTTTCTTCTCAAAAAGTAAATAGTTCTGTTCTACAAAGCTCATTACTGGGACCAATTGGCTTTTTTATATAGTATTGCATTTTCATTTGTCGAAAAATTATAGAATTAGTTCAACTAATACGGTTGTGCACATGGTGAGCACGGTCGGGGAAGCTAGGGGGGGTGGTTACCCGGGGTAAATCGAATTTTGAATTCTAGGAGGGGGGTCCCAGGGGGGTCCGGACCCCCCCTAGCTTTTTAGGGGGGGTCAACCCGGGGTGCGAAATTTTGAAATCTAGAGGGGGGTCAGGTGGGGTCCGGTGTCCAAAGCAAAACAGTTTTAAACCATAATAACTTTAATAATTGTTTTTTTTTATAGGATAATACTACATTTTATTGAATAAAAAGCCATATTCATGTATAAAAAGGGTGTAAAAGCATGAATATGTGATGAAAATTCACGTTTTTGGAAGAAAATTTAGTATAAAAAAGGTACCTAAAATTTTCCCGAGGGGGGGAAGGAGGAGGTCAGATTTCAAAATCTAGAGGGGGGTCAGGGGTAAAAAATTCGGAAATTTGGAGGAGGGGAGGGCCCCCTAGATTTTGTCTAGGGGGGTTCCAAAATTTCGAGGCTAGGGGGGGGTGGACCCCACCCTGCCGCCTGCCCCCCCCCTTTCTCACCTATGGTTGTGCACCATTTTGTAGCAGCAGCCACACATTGGTTTTGGTAATGGATAATTTATTTTGCAGTATTATAGATGTTTTGTGTGCCGTTACCGTATTAACAACGCAACCGAGCTGCTAAATCATCAAATGAAGATGTCCCATGTGGAAAATGTCAAAAATTGTCTGTCACGAAAGAAAAAAGTGCCAATCCTATTCTACTGCGAAGTATTAGATATTTTTTTTATTTAAAAAAGTTTGTTTTAAAAATTAGGTGTAAGAATAATATGCACTAGTGATGGGCGGAACTGCGAAACCCCGGGAACACCGTAACCGCAACCGGAATTAAGATTTTTCAAAAATCCGGAACAGAAACCGGAATTTAAAATTTTATCCGGAACATCCATAACCCGGAACCGGAACTGCCTATAAAACAGCGAAACCTCCTGACCACTGGAACCAGAAGCGGAATTGTGATTTTCCAAAAATCCAGAACAGGAACCGGGACAGGATTTTTAAATTTTGCCCGATACATCTGGAACCCGGAAATAGAACTGTCCATCACTAAATGCGCCCATTTATATCATGTTTATGTTTATCATGTTTTTAGATTTGCGAAAGTGGTTGCGCTGGGAACAGCGAACAAAGATATATTTTCGAAAAACATTTACGTAGTGCACCCCACCTTGAGGTAAAAACGATTATTTTGTTTATTTGAAGAAGAAGAAGAATATTTTATTTTTTAGCAATAGTAACATATAAAACAAAAATATTAATGTCACAATTGGTGAATCACAAAATACAAATTTAAAAACGTTACATAGAATGCAAACACACAGATTAAAAAAAAACTATAGAAAAAACTTAGATGTACAGAAAGAATTTGTTAAAATGCAAGATCAAAAAATAAGATTTAAAAATAGAAGAAAACTGAACAAATGTTGTTCTTGTGAATGCGATCCAAATGCAACACAGTAAAAAAAAACATATTATTATTATTATGCTAAAAAAAACAGCTTAGAAGGCAGATGCCTTCAAATAAGCATCTGCGCTAACTCTAAGCCATATAAAAAGACATCAAAATTCTACATAAGAAGCATGAATTTTTTGACAGAATTTACAGAAACTTGAGTTGAGTTTAATTTATTCCAACTAGAAATAGCTCTATTTGGGAAAGAAAATTTTCTTGCATCAATTCTACTGTCCTCTATTAAAAGTTTAAAAGGGTGTCCTCTAGTGGGATTATAATTAAAGGTAAAAAAATCTTTTGGTTGAAGACAAGTTTTGTTATTAATAATTTTAAAAATTTCACACAGATCAGTTTTAGCTCTGCGGTCAGAAAGTTTTAACATAAATTTCCTTTTCTGTGCACTGATAGGAGGAAGAGAAACTATTTCGTTCTTAGTTATCATCACAATTTTCAACGTCACCCATGGAAATGGAAATTTTTGTGTTTATTAAAGATGCGGTATACTAAATCATGGCGCATTTTTTTTTGCTTGGTTTTTGGTATCAATCCACGCATCGGGTTTCACTGAGTAAAAAATGTATTGCAAAAAAAAATAATTTTCAGCGGTTGTCGAGATATTCGCAAGAATATCGCCTGGTTATTCCAGATAATTTTTTGTTTTTTACCAAACACCAGCCACGGTGTGTTTTGTTTCGCCTACGTTTGACTTTGCAAACGCATTTTTTCTCGTAAAAAATCAAATGTATTTAGGATATTTTATATGCAAATTTTGCTATGAAAACATGCAAAATTTTTTATTATGCTAATTTCTGTGGTTTTTTAATTATTATATTGCAGTTGTAATGCTTTATTCTAAATAAACGATTTAATGTATTTTGGGTTCGATTCAATTTTGGCACCTGTTCCCCTTGTTTGTTTTTTAATCGCTCATCGAGCGTACATATTTACTGTTGTTTGGGGGAAAATTTGATGGATTAACTAAGCGATATTCTTGTTAATATCTCGACAACCACTGAAAATTTTTTTTTTTGTAATACAATTTTTTACTCAGTGAAACCTGACGCATCGATTGATACCAAAAGCAAGCGAAAAAAACACCATGATTTAGTATACCACACTTTTAATTCCCTCTGCTAAAAAAATCAAGGAAGGAGGCTTTACCCTCTTTTTTACTCAAAAATGGGGGAGGAGAAAAACTTAACCTCTCCATCTCTCCCAATTTTAGAAAAATGAAAAAAATGTCTTTAAAATGACCTCTAACTGCCACCAAACTTAAGTTTTGAGGTCGAATGAGTGTTTTAAGCAATAAAAAGCTCAAAAATGCCATAGGAAAGAACTTTTTGACCTCTTTTTTTCGAAATAAATGGGTGAAATGCACTCTAGAAAAAAAAGATATTAATGAAATACGTTTTTTGGATTTAACCCCCCCCCCTTTCATCCGGGTTTAACTCCCACTCCAAACCAACTTAATCATGTATGGTTTCACCCTCTTATTTTTGATCTGTTTTGTATTTGTTAACTATAAAATTTTAAAACAAACTGTGTCGAATAAAGTTGGATTATAATTGTTTTTTAATTTAAAAGTTTGAGGGTTTTCATAAGTTAATTTAATAGTGAGGTACAGAGTCAAGCTCTTTGTGTTTGGTTTTAATAATTTTTGGGAAAACATGAATTTTTTCCTCAATAATCTTTTAACTTTTTTTGTCAAACAAAATATTTTTACGGTTCAAAATATACTTATACATTCATGTAATTCATGTAAAATAATCATAGCCAACCCACCTCAGCTCTAAAAAAGATCAAAGAATAGCTAAAATATAGTTTTTAGAGCATTTTCTACATACTGAAATATTGCCTGCTCATTATCACCCCTTTTGTTACAAAAAATATAAAAAACACAGGTGTATTTTTGCTTTAATTTAACACCCTGATTGTAAATTTTTACAAAGTATTAGTTAAGATATTAGTGTTTATCAAAAAAATGCAATTTTTATCTTAATTTTTTGCAAAACGAAGGAAACCAAAAACCAATAGGCAAACTTGATAATTAGTTAAAAAATATACTGAATTGAAGTATAATCTTTTGTTATCTTATGCAAATTTAGATTTAAAAATAAAAAAATGTAATTTTATCATTCTAAAAATTTTTTTTCCACCGAATTTAAAACAAAATAAACGCAAATAGATGCTAGGTTTGTTTTGTTTTCACATTTTACAACAAATGTTTAAAAATTAAACGTTTTATTACTAATAATATCTTAACAAATACTTTGCTGCGGTTGTTTCACGGTGGTAACCAACCCGTGAAAAGGCAATCGCGGAAACAGGTTAACTAACACACCAGGATTATAGACAGTATTAAAAATGTCGTAGGAGAGACAAAGTACACGTACACCAGACCTGTGCACGGTCTGGAAATGCGCCCCCCCCGCTTTATTGAAGGATTTGCCCCTTCCCGTTTTATTGCCCCCCGCCAAAAACATGAAAAAGTACCCCAAAACTATGACGCCATTTTTGACCTATGATGACAACCTATGATAACCTATAAGTTTCAGGTTATTCAACAACAACAACAACAACAACTTATGATGACGCCATCATCGTGAATTTTGCAGTTTTTAGCCTATTTCAATGTACTTTAAGCCATTTTAGACCTATTTTTACCTTGTTTTCGCTTTTTTGTCCCTTTTTTCCATTTTCCCTTCTTTTTTCTCTTTTTTCTTCTTTTTTTCTCTTTTTTTTCTTTCTCCCCTGCTTGCCCCCCCCCGTTTTATTGTCCCTCCGTTTCAAAAAAGTTGCCCCCCGTGCCCCTCCCTCCGTTTTGGAATTGCCCTCCCCCCAATAAAACCCGGGGGGGCGAGCACAGGTCTGCGTACACCATTAAAAGACGAGATGTTTTTATCATTCAATTACCAATAAGTGTTGCAGTAAAATACAATTAATGCCATTAATTTCAAAGTTTAAAATTTTAACTACATAATTAAGCATTTTACAAGTAAGATTAAAAAATTAACTGCACAAGTACTCCAGCCCCAAACAAAGATAAAAAAGATCATTACCAAACTTGAACATTTGATTTTTTTATTTAAGGCTATGCATCAAAGGACGATAAATCAAAGCATCAAACGCAGGAGCACCTCGGAAGACGCCAATTTTCCGAGTGCAACAATACCAGAATCAATCCTGGGTAAGTTAGAAGACCTGAGAAAGAGCTGCCAGTCCCCTAGGTAGTTTAATATCCCCCTGTTTTAAAGCGTTTGATTTATATTATCTATGCAATTTTTTGTCACACAAAGACATATTGATTTCACCATGGTCAAAACCCTCTCATTTAAACAAGTTGTTCAGTGTTAAACATCTTCCCGACATTATAAAAACACTTTTAGCCAATTAGCGATTGGGAAAAAATGGAGATCTTAATTGATTGGAGTTCAATTTTTTTCCCAAGCGCTATTTAGTTAAAACAGCTTCTCCCACAACCATTCCCTCAGAGCAAAACATATATGACGTGATCACAAATATATTATAACATTTTGTTTTGAAGGTCCTTAAAATCCTAATGTCTTTAACCTTTTTTTATTATTTAATTGTTTGCATTTTAATTGGTTTACACTGGTCCAAACTCGCTTTTTAATCGAAAATTGTTTAGTGTTAGAAGGTCTCAAAAAGTCGGCCAATAAGCATTCAGAATTTGAATTTTTGACAACCAATGAACGCAGAGCCGGTCATTGGACATCTTTTTCATAAAAGCCCATTCTTTGCGCTGATTGACTGCGCTCGTGAAGCGTCGTTCGGTGAAAGTGACGTGAGCAATTGTCACTTCCGCGTTCTCTTAATTCGCGTGGAAGAAAGGGACTGTGCTGGCGGAAAAGCAGACGCCTTATTTACACCACCTTCGTCAGTCAATATGGAATGAATGAATCCAAGCAAACAGTTATAATTTAAGGAAAAACTTAAACGATTAGATAAATCATTATATAAGTCAGAAAATAGAATATATATCTCAAAATATACGTTTTTTTACAATATTAGATAAAATAATTTTATATAATTAATTAGATCATGTTTGTGAGTAATGGGCGAAGGCCGTCGTTTTCCGCCCCATATCTGATTGACTGGCGAAAGCGACGTAAATAAGGCGTCTGGTCACTTCACGTCACTTTAACCGAACAACGCTTGATGAGCGCAGCCAATCAGCGCAAAGAATGGGCGTCCATGAAAAAGATGTGTTCCATGAGTTTGTTAGCTAGTTCCTCTGACCACCTATCCCGCGGTGCAAAACGTGATCACGTGATAACAAATACCATATGACATTTTAGAGCTTCTAAAATGCCAGATTGTAACTAATTTTTTTACCTTTCCTTATACAGAAATCTCAAAAAAATAAACACGACAAGTTTATTTCTGGACTGCACTTTTACAAGTTTCATTCCTAGAAAATTAATATTATCATCTATTATAAATTCACTTGTAATATTTTTGAGAGTGAGAATAAAGGCTTATACATACTTCATTCAAAATGTCCAAACAACAAAGTCCAAGGACAAATACAGCCGTCAAAATGTTCTTTGGACTTTGTCCTTTGAACATATTTTGGATTGTCCTTTGGACCATCATAGGTGGGCAGCCTACTGGATTTTGGGGGAGGTATACCCGACCCCCAAAATTTGGGGGAGGGTGTACCGAAAAAAATTTTTGGGTTATACCTTAAATACCCCATTTTTATCGTTTTTAGTACTGAGACCCCCGTTTTTAGACTATTCTTGTATAATATAATATATTGCATTATATTTTTAGCTAGGGCTGACGAAAATCAGGTACCTGCAAACATGCTTATTCATAAAGACGCGTTTGAAGCACTAGACGCGTTTGAAGCACTAGAGTCAATTTTACAACTGGTATGCGATGCCGAAATGCCAAGTACAAAAGCAGGAAAACAAACTGCAAAACAACCTGAAACAGACTTAATTATTCCAAAAAATAAAACAGGTAAAAAATTTTAAAATCTTTTAGAGTTACCCAGCAAGCCATAATTTGAAGATTTTTGTGCTGTTAACATGGCATTGAGCAAATTAAAAACGGTATAAAATCTTAATTGGTAAAACGGCGATGCTTCAAAACTGAATGAAACAGGTCTTCGTCAGGTAACTTAATACGTTTGGTTAAAAACAAAATGTTGGTTTTTACCAAAACGTATTGAGTTACCTGACAAAGACAGACCTGTTACCTTCAGTATAAAAACGTCGTTGTTTTACCAGTTAAGATTTTATAACTGTTTTTAATTGCTCACAACCATGCTAACATCACAAAAATCTTCGAAAACAGGTAAAAAGTTTTAGATTTTAAGAATCTAAACTATTAAGCTCACAAAAACTACAAAGATAATTTCTTTTAATGAACATTAACAACTAATAAGTCAAATTTAGTATAAAAATTTATAAAGAAACTGCCCCAAATATTTAAAAAGCGCAATTATAAAGTTAAAAAATATAATTTTTACTTTTTATTTTAGCTAAAACTCGTCAAAAACCAAATTGAAACACAAGAACAACAATTATTTGGAAATTATACAATAAAAAATAATTTTAATACAAAAAATATAATAACAATATGTTGATATATTAATGACTAAGATTTTTTAAAACTTAAATGTGTTAAATTTTTACACAAAACATACTGCCGCAAATTTTACTTTTGTAAAATAAAAATACAATTCACATAATCCTAGTAAGATGATTTATCATTTTCAGCAATGACAATTTGTGAATGAAAATTCAGTGCTTACATAATTCAGTGCTTTCAACTTATTATAACATAGGCAAGTTAAAACTAAGTAGCCTTGATGAATTGCCGTATTTAACAACAAAAAAAATTAAAAATTAGAAGCAAAAATGATTTTCCAAAAACACCTCCAAAAATTAAAAGTTTTAAAGACAGTCTCAAAACTTTCGCACTACTCATAATTATGGCATTAGGTATGTACTCTTGTTTTAATTATTAAGGAAATTAGTTACGAAATAGAGCGAAGCTCTGGAGCTTCTGGTGGTTCGTTCCTCCGGAGTTCTACTGCTGAGAAGCTCCGAAAACATCACTAATTGAATAGTTATCGCGTACATTTAAAACTAATTGTTGCCATTAAAAATTGGAAAATTAGATTTTGTATTTTAGAAGATAAAAATCAGAGCAGTAGTACAAAATACGGTGGGAAGTCGGGCGGAAATCCTCCGCAGACACCGGGATCAGCCCCGCTCATGTCTATTGAACTTTTCCCGCCAGTGGTTGATAGCCAGGTCAGCGAGTTTGTTTATAATAAATTTGCATAAAATAAATAAATTTAAAATTAATTAAAATTTGCATTATTATTATAAATCGCAATGTCCAAAAGTGGGATTTCAAATTAAAAGCAATTTCTTCATTTAAAAAATTCGAAAACGTTTTTTTTTTAGAATAAGAGGTGATTTAATAGTTTAAGTCTAAGAAGGACGGAGGGCATTTTTGGGAAGTTGGCCCGCAGTTATGAATTGTATAAGACAAGATTATTTTTAACAAAGTTCCTGGCTTTTTAAAATGCTACGGCCTGACACATTACACTAGGAGCCGAATCTAGCACCTTGTTCACTTACTGTTTGAACCGCTTTTGCTATCAGTAAAAGAAAAATTGAAATGAATGCTGTTAGCAAAAAAATTTAAATGAATAAATTGTATATATAAATAGTTATAGCCCCAAAAATACACTAATTTTTGCATAACTTTGCCTGTGAAGACAGCCGCAGCCATAAGTTAAAGTTCATTAAATAGCCCTGTTATTTATTTATTTTATTTCATACAAGCATTATATTTTGCACATAATAATTGAAAAAAAAAACAACTTACAATTCTGTGCATGAGTATGAAATGAATAATGTTGCACAAGTATTTAATTATTTAATGTGTAAATAAAATTTTCAGACTAACAAGCCAAACGCCTGTTTTTCTTCTACGTTACCAAATTGTTCGATCTGTGAAATGAAATTTGAAAATGAGCTGCAATTAAATAAGCACTACGAAAGCCAGATTCACAATCATATGAAGCTGTTTTGTTCTTTCGGCCTCTGGCCCGGTAGGTTTTTTTTGTCTTCTGGATACTAGTGACGTTCCTTCCTACCCTTTATTATCATGCATGATGTTTTGGATCTTAAGCTAGTTTAAGCTGAGAAAGTTTCAGAACTCTGCTGCTTAAATGAACGAAAGCTTACAACTCAAACCTAGAGCTCATTTAAAGCATGTTTTAAATTATTTTTTTTCGCATTTTAGGACTACTTTTGTTGTTTATATTAAGTTTTTAAAAAAATTAGTTAGCAAAAAAATTGGCAAAAAAATCAATGGTATACTCTTTAATTATTCATGAAAGTAGTAAAGAAATAGGGCGAGCATCAACACTAATTTCGGAATAGCTCTGAAATCCAGGGAATATCAGTGGTTACAACCATAGATGGACAGCCTTCCGGATTTTGGGAGTATACCCGACCCCCAAAATTTAAGGAGGCTGTCCCAAAATTTTTTTTTGGGTGTATACTTTAAATACCCTATTTTTAGCGTTTTTAGTACTGGGACCCCTTAAATTTTAGGAGGGGGAGGGTCCGGACTACCCCAAACTTTTGGGGGTTGTCTTTAATTATTGTCGTTAATCGGAATTTTTGTCGGGGGCATAAACCCTTAAACCCCCCCTGCGTATCTATGGTTACAACACAACCCAGTTACAGAACAGACCAATGAAACTGTACACCTTTTAACTGTAACGTCCAGAAATATGAGGCCGAATAAATCGAGTTTTTGAAAGAAAGATTGCGAAACAATTTGCTGTTTTTAGCTTTTTTGGCTGAAAAATGAGCGATACAGGACTTGAACCTGTAATCTTCAGCCTCAGTACCTCATTGACTGACGTGCTGCGTTACAACATCGCTCGACAGTGTTACATTACAACTCGTTTTTATAAGACGTCATACTTCTGAAACATTAACACAGCGGGAGTTGTGACATAACAGTAGCATACTGTTTATCAATTCGCCTTAATTGAAATGAGTTGTTTTATTTGCGCAAAAAACTAACTTGTCTAAAACACTTTGTAATTACTTCGGCGGCAAAAAAACACGTCTGAAACGCGGATAACGGAACGTTTCAATGTCGCCGGCCAGATGTTAAACTAATGCGGCGTACTAATTAAGCTAATGCCACCTTCCCAGATTTTGGGGGGAGGTATACTCGACCTCCGAATTTCGGATGGGGGGTGGTCCCGAAAAATTCTTGGGGTATACCTCAAATACCATCGAGACTTTTTTTTTGGGGGGGAGTATAATAAACCCCCCCCGCCCACCTATGCTTGTCTCGCCGACTTTTTACAGTGAGACCGGATCTTCTTTAAAACAATAAAATTATAAAGTTCTCATGTTTTCTTATTAAATAATATTTTATTTGGTTTTTACTCATTTAATAATAGCTCATAAACTTATGGAGACTCGTGTTTTAAGTTTTACGTATTGTATAATTTTTTTGGACCTCGTTGTAAACTGATGATATGTCAGAATCGTCATAAAATATCTGTAACTGCGACTTTTTTTATCTTTAAATGTACAAATACTTTTAACTTAATCATTCAAAGTCACGTTTACAGACCTGTGCACGGTTAGTCCTGAAAATGCACCTCGTTTTTACGGGAAAGGAGGCTTGGAAGGATTTGCCCCCCGTTTTATTGCCCCCCCCCCCGCCAAAAAAATGAAAAAGATTACCCTAAAAATATGACGCCATTTTTTACCTATGATGACGCCATCATCGCGATTTTTTGCAGTTTTTAGCCTATTTCAATGTATTTTAAGCCATTTTAGACCTATTTTTACCTTATTTTCGCTTTTTTGTTCCTTTTTTGCCTTTTCCTCTCTTTTTTTCTCTTTTTTTTTTGTCCCCTGCTTGCCCCCCGGTTTTATTGCCCCCCCTCCGTTTCAAAAAAGTTTCTTTGCCCCCCCGTGCCCCCCCGTTTTGGAATTGCCCTCCCCGTTTTAACCCCGGGGGGGGGGCAGTGCACATGTCTGTGTTTTTTTTTTTGTTGTTGTGGGTTTGGTTGTTTTGTGTGTGTTTTTTTTTTTTTTTTTTTTTTTTTTTTTTTTTTTTTTTTTTTTTTTTTTTTTTTTTTTATTTTTTTTTTTTTTTTTTTTTTTTTTCGTTTAGTGATTGACCGGGGCAGAATTTTTGCTGATGCCGGGGCCGAGGTAGAGAAATTTGGATTTGCCGGGGCCGGGGTAGAAAATTTTGCCCCGGCCGGGCCCTCGGCAGGCGAAAAATTAAGCAAAATTTGTAATTTTGGTCATTTTTTTCAAATAAAAATCAACATTTTTACTGTTAATTATTTGGTTTATGTAATGAATAGTCACATTTTAGAATTTAAGTACTTCGAGAGTAAAAAAACTTATTTTTTATTACACAAAAGTTTTTTTTTCTAAGCAGAACAAAATTTTTTTTTTATATTTCAATATTTCTAAACCTAAATTATTATTTTATTTACATAATATATGTACATTTTCACGTAATTATTAGCAGTATATTCTTGTTTAAAGCAATATTATACTTAATCGCAAACCATTTATGTTACTTTTAAAAAATGCTTTACAAATAGAGCAAACAATTTATGTTACTTTTAAAGAATGCTTTACAAATATGTAGAGGAAAAGTTAAAATACTTACAAGGAGCATGTTTTGATCAGTAAAGCAAAACGTGGTAAAGAAACTAAAATCAAAACTGGGTACAAGTAACAAAAATATTTCACAATAACGAAATCTCTTCATATTAAAATATTTTTAATTAAATATGTTGGTACCTAATTGGCGAAATTTAACCGTAAAAGTTAAGAATACTAGTCTTGCTTGAATGTTATTTTAAAAAAGAACTTTTACTCGAATTTTATTTACATACCACTATTCAACATTTTTTAGTTTAAACATATAAAAAGGGTTAAAACGCACGTTTTTGTTTTAAAAAACAAGAGCATTTTTAAAATTTTATTGTCAATTTTTGTAAATTAAAAAAACACTCTTTTTAAGTTGTAAAAAGTAAAATATTATATTGCGAGTACATGAGACTACTCGCTTTCTAGCTGTTTCAAGTTGATTGTTATAATGATTTTAATCAAATTATTTAATTTTAGCCAAAAATTATAAAATTAACGTCACGTTAACTTTTTCAATATAATTATTTTCGTGATTTTGCACTACTTTTTATAAATTTTCGAGATTTATCAAAAACATAATATAACCCAAAAAAAATTTTTGATTATACACTAGGTTTTTGAATAAAATTATGGAAGAAAAAAATGCAACATTTTAAACGTTTGCGACTTCCTGTGCATATACCACTGATTTCTTGCGAAGAGATTTTTTTTGCAGTCAATAATTGTTTTTTCGTGTAGCGCATTTACTTTGCAAAAGTGGAAGCAAAGTAGCAATATGCACTGCAAAATGCTAACACTGTTAAAAATTGGTACACCCAAAAATAGCAGGAAATGGCGGGTTTTCAGTTTTAAACTCGCACAAGAGTGCTAGTTTCAAGCAAAATATTTTATTTAAAAATTGTTATTATTTTTATTCAGCATTATGCGAAAACTTTTTTTCAAATTAAATATAAACAGTTCATTATTAACTTTTTGTTTTAAAAATTTACGTTTGGTGTCTTTTGGGTGGATACAAAATATTGGATTTAAAAAACTGGACTGACTCCAAAGGTTTTTTTTAATTTTATGAATACTATAGTGTAGATAAACTTAAAAATTCTAAAATAAAGACTAGACATCAGCTTGAATTTTTTTAACGTAACAAAATTTAAAAAACAA
Organism: Microlaimidae sp. YZB2_3; assembly: GCA_030248175.1. Lineage (NCBI taxonomy): Eukaryota > Metazoa > Nematoda > Chromadorea > Desmodorida > Microlaimidae > Microlaimidae sp. YZB2_3. Next base: position 21,557 of record JASAMX010010480.1, on the reverse strand, counting down.
TTTCAAATATGCACCTAAAAATAAACGCAAGAATATAAATTCAAGTAAATATGTCCAGTTGTACAATAAACCGTTCTAATCAACTCACACATGATCGAATTTAAATAATCGGCTAATTTTTTGCACAAAGCGATTTAGTAAAATAGTCTTAGAAAAAACGAGTTTTTTGGTGTACGAAATATCGCTGTGCGAGAAAAGTTTTATTGAGTGCACAGAAAATAGCTTGCGCGTGAAAAGTCACAAGTGCAGTGCAACATTTCTTGTAAAATTTAGGTAAAAAATTCCCTGTCTAGCCGAAAATTTTCTTGTTTTATATATTTTTGATATTAGCAATGATATTAAAATAACTCGAATATATGCAAAATACGTCTTGTGATTATGGAGGCAAATAAAACCTAGCTGACCTCGATGATTTGCAGTATTGAATCGACTATTTAACATTAAAATCAATTAAAACTTTCAGTAAAAACGGTTTTATATTTAAGACTAAATACCATATTTTAACAATTATTTATCAAATTACACAATTTGGAACAAAAATACAATTTTTAAAGCGTGAAAGTTGACTAATTTATGTATATTTTTTGAAAAGCAGGAATTAAAAAAAATTATGCGTTTCAATTCATTTATTTAAAATTTTATAACCGCATAATTTTAATTGATCCGTTTACGTCTCTTATACAAACTTACTAGAGGTCAGCCAGATATAATTCAACTATAGATATCTACTGTCAAACTCTCATCTTGTAAATAAAATCTACAAACGGCTTTTAATATTCAAGATATCTTTAAATTTTTAGAATAAGGATTCGTGATTAAAATAAGGAATCTTAATAAAATAAAAAGGCTTTAGAAAATCTTAATATAGCATAATAAACAATAAATATCCTGATATTAAAACAATTAAATTAGCTCTGTAGATAAAATCTTGTAAAATATTTCACTGTCAAAAATGTTTAGAAGCGCTTTAAAATTTGCATTCTTAGGGTCCTTACCCCGGTTTGCCCCGGTTCATTTGACAGCTAAATTGCCAGGGCCGGGGTAGAGAGAATTGCGTTTGCCGGGGCCGGGGCGGAAAAAAAGTGCCGGGGCAAGCCAAGGCCGGGGCCCCAGTCGATCCCTAGTCACGTTTATTTCAGACCTGTGCACGGTCTGAAAATGCCCCCTCACCCGCCCAGTGGCGTGCCCAGGGGGGGGGGGGGGGGGGGGGCCCCCCCCCCCCCCCCCCCCCGAAATCCGGCGAAGCCGGATTTTTTCGTAAGGGGGGACCCTTACGTTTTTTGAATTTTGGGAGAGAAAATTTTTTTTCTTAAATATTAATACAGAAACTTTCCTGATGCCTTCCAAAAGCATATTAATAGTCAAAAAACCAAATTTTCCCCGCTTCGCGGGTAGTTTAAATTGACATTTTATCTCAGTTTTTCAATTTCAAATCAATTTTGCCGCTCAATAGTTAAGGCATACATGTTAAATAAAACTACTCTAAACATTATTAACCTTTTATTAACGTTTTAAACACATGTTTTAAATGGATAGGAATAAAAAAAAACCTTAAATTTTGTTTTATTATCATCTAGAATTAAAATTTCTAGTGTATTTTAGCGCCTTAAATTAAAAATTTTCTCCCCCCGGGGGGCATTCTGCCCCCCCGACCCCCCTGACAAGGGGCTCTGCCCCTTGACCCCGCTGGGGGTCTCTAGCCCCCCAGACCCCCCATTTCCTGAGGGGCTGCCGCCCCCCAGACCCCCCCCCCTCAAGGTTAGTATGTACCCCACCCAGACCGCCCCCCTCGAAATGAAATCCTGGGCACGCCACTGCACCCGCCTTATTGGAGAATTTGCCCTCCACCCTCCGCCCAAAAATGAAAAAGTACTCCCAAAATTATGGCGCCGTTTTCGACCTGTTATGACGCCATCGTCGTGAAATTTTTGCAGTTTTTAGCAGATTTCAATGCATTTTAAGCCATTTTAGACCTATTTTTACCTTAATTCCCTTTTTTTAGTGCCTTTTTTCTTCCTTCTTTTTCTCATTTTTCGCTTTTTTCTCTTTTTTTTTCTTTCTACCGTACTTGCCCCCCCCACCTTCTTCGATTGCCCCCACCCCATTTCAAAAAAGTTACCCCCCCCTCGTTTTGGAATTTCCCCCCCCCCCATTTTAACCCCGGGGGACTGGGGAGGACAGTGCACAGGTCTGCTTATTTTATACTTATTCTGACTTTTTGTGTTATAGTAAAGCCGAATAGGATTACGAGTCTGTTTTGGGATTTTATCACATATAAACCGTAATCATAATCACAAAGACATTTTATTTTGTAATATTATTTTCAAACCATCTAACTATGGTAAAATTTTAGGAAAACTCACGCCGCAAAATACGATACAGTGTGGGAAATCAGAAAAACCTGATCAATTGTATATCTTTACTAAAAAAAGACAAGGACGCATAAGGTATGTGAGCTTTTAAAATTGTTAATATTTTTAAGGCTTACAATAAGCTAATATTGTTTAAAAAATAATGGTTTTCATAAAAATTATTCTCAGGGCTGTAAATCATACATGGGCACGGGGGGGGGTGGGGGGGGGGGTTTACCATAATGGGCAGGGGGGGGGGGGGGGGTTGGAACCCCCCCCCCCAAATTCTGAGAAGGGGGGTTTAACCCCCCCAGGGGGGGCCCCCATTTTGAAAAAATGAGGAAAAAGAAATGCTTGTTCCTGCCCCCCTTGTTTTGAGTCATAAATGGGTGTTTTAGCAAAAAAGCTCAAAACATGCAATAAAAAGGGCTTTTTGACCTAAAATTAGCGTTTTTTTTGTTTGTTGTTTGTGTTGGTTGAGTTTTTAAAGAGAGGAAAAATGTGGTTGCGGTTTCCCCCCCTTTGTTTCCACCCGATGATTTATCTCTAATGGGGGAGAAAACGTTAAACCCCCCCCCCAATTTTGAAAAAATGAAGAAAAAAAATGTCTTTAAGATGACTTTTAACTGCCTCCAAACTTAAGTTTTGAGGTCAAAATGAATATTTTAAGCAATTAAAAGCTCAAAAAATGCTAAAAAAAAGGGCTTTTTCACCTAAAATTAGCGTTTTTTACCTATTTTTCTTTTAACATCGAAAAACGATATGGGTAAAATGCACTCCAGAAAAAAACGATATGGGTATTTTGCGTTTCTCGGATTTTAACCCCCCCCCTAATTTTGGGTTGAACCCCCCTCTACTCCGGACCAACTTGCCCATGTATGCTGTTAATGTGTTACATAACCATCATAAATATAAATGTAAATGCTCCTGCGGTATAGTTGGGATACGATTTTCATCTGACTGTGTCCACCTAAATCGCCAATGCCCAAGAATTTTTACTAAATATTCAGTTCATCAATATATGACTATCCTTATGTATGGCTATCTCAAGGATTAAGGAATAAGCTATTCTATTTTTTGAATGAAGATTTTTTAAAGTTGTTCTGAAAGCTTGTTATAAGCTTAATAAATGTTTTTTACACAAATAATAATTTAAAAGTATGTATTAAGTTTTTTGCTAAATAGTTTTTTAAAAAACAATATAAAAACAAGGTGTGCACTTTTTTAAATTTTTCTTACCTCCCCAACAGTTGGGTGCGCACTTTTTGGCCCCCTAGTACCCTCTTCTTTGGAAGGTTTTTTTGTAATTGACTTTTTGTGGTTAGTTTTTTTAATTTTTTTGTGGTTAGTTTTTTAATTTTAAGTATTTTTACAAGCAAAACATTTTAAAAAACTTCGAAATTAGTTTGATGGGACAAATCTCGAGTTGCTTTATGTTAATTCGATATTATTTTGGCGAAAGTGCTATTTTAGAGATAATTTCTAATGATTGTTATGTTCATCCAAAAATCAAATTTATTTAACATAGGGTAGTGCATTTAATTTCGGCACTTTTCCAAATTGGGCATTTTTGATTTTGGACTATATCTTTGGTAATCCTGGACGTAATACGACGTTTGATAGCTCAAATGAGAGCTAATTGTTTGTAGATGACTGTCGTGAGCTTTTTATTTGTTATGTTATGATATTTTTAAGTGAAATTGTGTGATTTACAAAAAATAAAATTGTTACTCGTTTTTAGAACATGGGCATTTCATGATTACGCAATAAATTGGTTTAAAAATTAAACTGTCCTATTAAATTTAGTTTATTTTCCGAATTTTTAGTCGCCGTGGTTCTACGTTGCGTCTGTGGTGAGCAATCGTTATAAAATAAAATAGTGTAATTTCGGAACACATATTGCTGTAGGTAAAAACGGGTTGAATTTAGTGGTCTGGTGTTAAATTGTAGTTGTAAATAGTTAAAAGGCAACGTTGAAATGTGTAGTGGTCATAGCACTGCACTTAAACTCGATTAAGGGGATCCTTTTAAAAAGTGCCAAAATTAAATGCACGTTTTTCCCAAATTTTGCTCATTTTGATACCATTTTGCATTTTAGCTGTAACTTTTTGCCAGTTACACGTTAAACAACAAGTATAAGCTTAAATTAAAGAAAACTGTCTGGAGATTATGATAGGTTTTTAAATTTTTGAAAATTTTGATTTTTTGACTGACAAACAATCGATTGTTTGTAAAGTGCCGAAATTAAATGCATACATTTAATTTCGGCAATTTTCCATTTTTTTAAAAACTGATTCAATTAAGTAAAAAAACAACTTTCGTACAGTGAAACTTTTATTAAGCATCGCAGTATCGTAAAAGCTTTAAAATGAGCTATCAAACATGAAAATCGGGCCATACAGTGAAAAGTTACATTGGAAAAACGAAAAAGTGCCGAAATTAAAAGCACTACCCTAAACATAGTAATAGTAATACGTTAACAAATTCAAACATATCACAATGCAGCAATTTTCGTTAAGTATAAGGCTTATTTAAACTATAGAAACTATAAAAACTGCAATTTTTTTGAATTTTTTCATTTTTTTACTCTAATGTCTACAGTATTCAGAACTATTTTATTGGATAATTTATCTTTAACAACAATATAGATGTGGTGTGTGTCGTCGTGACTGTGTAGTAAACAACGCAACTGACCTGCTAAAACATCAAATGAAGGAGTATCATGTATTGAATCTGAAAAAGTGTCGTCCTCCAAACGAATTAGTACCGGTCCTTTTTTACTGCCAGGTATTTGATATTTGTTGTCTTTTGCTTTTGCCAGAGTTCAACCTTGATTTTATGTGTGCACTTTCATCACTTTTTCTTGTTCTAATTAATATCATTATGCAGAATGCGCGCCCATTTTTATTATTATCGTCGTCACTACAGCAAAATAAACCTCATTCATTATAAAATACTCGTGACTATGACTCTGTGACTCATTCTCTTGTGATATTAAGGGTGATATTTAAAACCTAAAATAAGTCACAAAATAAATATAAGTATAATATTCATAGTTTATTCGAATTGTGGCTTTTTTCGCCGTAGCAATGACGATAGTGCTGTTTTGTATTTTTGTTTAGATTTGCGAGAAACTTTGCGGTGTCAACGACGAACAACGACGTTTTTATGAAGGACACATGCGTAGTGCCCCCCACCGATACTATCAGGTAAAAATGGTAAAAAAAACTTAAAGCTGCGACATAGAGTGAAACTTTTTGTCTTCAATTTTTATGATTCTTGGAACACATTACGCATTGTGTCACATTGTGAATATTTTATGTATTTCTTACTCTATTTAGTGTACAACTGAGGATGGTGACCGACGATTAGGTCAAAAGTTTTTGTGTATAATAAATTTAATTGAAGTTATATAACCACATATTGTTCCATTTTTTTGATAGTAAATTTTCCAGGCGAAACATAAAAAGCAGGCACTTAATTATATACTGTGCTCTGTTTATTTATAGCCACATCAGCAAGTTATTTATATCCCACAACAAAGTAATCAACAGAATTGCCACATAAGCTTTATAAGGCGAGTGTGAAACGCGCTATAACAGCTAATATAAACATCTGTGATTTTAAGCTGAATAATTTAAATCTGAAAATAATAATATTATTAATTTACACACATAACCACTATCTCAATTTGTACAAACAAATGTGAACTTAATGTGATTTCAAAACAACACTTAAGCAAACAAAAATGTCCACACAGCTGCACATTGAAATTCACTGAAAGTCAAGGATGCAATACTGATCAAAACAAATCAACGTAAAGCTCCTTTTCCCCAGCAGGTTCCATTTGGCGTTTCGTGCATTAGTCTTCCCTTGGTGCTGCACTCAGCAGTAAGACCACCGAGCCATACAACATAGTATAATACAAAAAGCAACAAACATAGCACAAGCACGTTATATAAATCATGCAATTTAATCTAAAACAATTAAACAAATTAAATAAAAACATTAATATAAAAACACAGAACAATTGAAGAAACAGAATAACAAAAGTTTGCGTAATAAAGGAATGTCTTAAAAAAGTTCAAGTGGAGGAAGCCCTAAAAGGTCCTGTCCTTGGTATTTTAAAAAGTGTTGTATCGTGAACCGTTACAGATAAATTAAAGAAAAAAGCTACCAGGTGTTGGGGCAAAAAAAAATTTTCCAAAAAATTATGAAAATCAAAGCTAAGGTTTGGCTCTGTACAGCAACTTTAATATATTGTTTCTTTATTGTTTGCATCATAAAATGAGTGTCAAGGTGAGTTTCAATAAACTTTAAAAGCAAGTAACTACTGGGAAATTATATTCGATTTAGTGGCGTCTAACACATAGGTGGGCAGGGGGGGTTGTTATACCCCCCAAAATTTCGGATTTTGTTGACACCCCCCCTCCCTAAATTTGGGGTACCCGGGGACACCCCCCCCCAAATTCGCCTCCCGGAGAAAAATTTTTGAGCGTTATAAAAGGACTAAAAAATTTTTCCGCGTTTCGCGCGGAGTGTTTATTACCTTGTTTATGTCATATACTTCATTTTTTTCCTGTTATTCAACAAACATTAATTAACCATTATTAACTTTTTATTAACGTTTTAAACACCTGTTTTAAATGTAAAGGGATAAAAAAGCCTTAAATTTTGTAATAAAAATTATCTGGAATTAAAATTTGTAGCGCCTTAAATTAAAAATTTTCCCCCGGGGGGCATTCTGCCCCCCGGACCCCCCTGACAAGGGGATCTGCTCCTTGACCACGCTGGGGGGCTCTCGCCCCCCAGACCCCTCTTTAGGGTTAGTATTTACCCCTCCCCCAGACCGCCCCCCCCAATTGAAATTCTAGGCACGCCACTGTTCTAGACCCCCCAAATTTTTATCCTTGGCAGGCAACCCAAAAGGGGGGTCTAGACCCCCTGGCTACGCCCATGTATGTATATAATCTTTAATTAAATATAAGATTATGGATTAAAAAAGTTTGTGATACTTGACTTTATAATAAAGACAATATAATTACTATTCTATTATTACATAATTATTAAAAAAAAACTATGTTTTTTCATCTAATTCCAAGAATATATAAACACATTATTATTAAAAGAATTAAAAAATAAAATTTATAAGTTGCAATAAGGTCTTATTTTAATTTTACATAGTTTTAAAGCATTTATAAGCTACGTTTTTTACGAGTTTTAAGCCCATTTTAAGGCAGCGCGGAAATATTGGGTACACCCCCCTCAAAATTTGGGTCTTGCCAGACATCCCCCCTAAAATTTGACCCCCCTTCTATACCCCCCCCAAAATCCGAGAGGCTGCCCACCTATGGTCTAACCTAACCTCCCCCCCCCCCCGCTTTCTGTCGTTTTTAAACTTGGGGTGGGGAGTACGCCCTTTCTCTTGGCTGGCAAAAGACAGTGGTCAAAAAGCAGGACTCTAGCGACACTAATTTTATAGTAAAGAAAGAACCTGCCAGATGTCGGCTAAATATTACTGTTATAATACCGCTGCTTACGCGCCGCTGTTTGTATAGTACAAGTCAGTTCTTGACGCAATCACTTGAGAATATCCAGGTTGGTACTGTAGCGTTCGTTCTGGTAGCTACAAAGTTCTGTTTGTTGGCCTGAGATGTAGTTCCAAGTTTAGTCGCGTTCTCGCTTTAGTTTATTAGGGTAATATTTATAGCAACCTGGGCAGTATTACTAAGGGGGTTGGCACAGCTTGGAAAGAAGCGGGTGGCGGTTAAGTTCTGACAAAGATCTAATAAGAAAAGATCTGTTGAACTCTCGATCTTTGCTTCTTGTGAGTTTGGAAGTCCTTGGCGCTTGAGGCGAGAAGTGGGAGAAGTAGCAAGATGATCGTTAGAGAAACCGACCACTAAACGCAGAATTAGTTTTAAAGGTCGACCAACTTAATACATCTCTTTTTATAGGCAAACGAGGGATGCACCTCGTGAGCTCTAACCTTCTCGCCCCAGACGCTCAGGAATGCAACCAAGATTTTTAAAAACAAAGATAAAACTGTTAGATAAGGAATTTTAGAATTAATAAAACTATGAAAACTAAAAGAATTATTTTTAATTGGGTTACTACAGTACCATCTTTCGGTGTCAGGGTATAGTCGCAACCCAAAGCTAAATGCAATTTTAAGCAAATCTAGTAACGCCCATTTACAATAAACAATTTAACTATGACTTTTCAATATTATTGTGAGTTATTTAATCTGGGGCAATGCAAATTATTTTGCTGCCACTTAAAAAAGTTTATTCTTTACAGTTTTTGGAAATACATTATTTATTTTAATTAGTAATAATATTTAAAGCATTATGAAAGCAATAATATTGTAATCCTCCAGAATTTGTATAATTTAAAGCAAAGAAAGCTATAAAACTCTGTTTTTTAGATTTTACAATAATACAGCTGCATAAGCCAAAAAAAAAGCATAATGTATTACATAATTGTACTCTTAGCTTTATTCGCACTAACTATTATTAAACAACGTGGGTAAATATTGTCATTTAAATTCTTCTTCTTCTTCTTATTTTTTATTTTTATTATAAACAATTTATCGGTGGCGCGGGAGCGCCACACGGAGACTAAGCCCCACGGCACCGCGCAAACTATAATTAAAGAACGTGGGTAAATTTAGTATTATGTTCTTCTTATTATTATTATTAATATATTATTTTTCAAACGCTTACATCTTAAAACCAGTATTCCTCCCTCGTTACTGATTGATCAAAAAAAAACAAAACAAAAAAACCTGGGTTCCTTGTTAATAGTAGAAAATTGCGCAATACTTCCTAGGAACTACTTTTTATTGATAAGTAATATGTGTTCTATTGATAATATTAAAATTGGCAAAAAAGTATATCTTGGCTATGGAATGATTATAAACATATGTCATTGCGCAGCTAAAACTACAGTTTATTAGGCTATTTTTTAATTTAATTAAAAAAAGTGGTAGACTAGCCTTGAAAAATGCTCTAAGAATAGAGCAGGAAAAAGGGACGATTTTTCCCTGGGCGCATTTTTAGACAGAAAAGATATGGACTAGTCTGAGATGGACAATTATGTGGACTATAGGAAATTTGCATTTGGTTTGGGCAGCTGTTCAATAAATAAAAATTTCTACCATATGATAATGATTTGTTTGTACATTGATCTAATCACACAGCAGTGTTGCATTTTTTAGTTTGATGAAATGTCAATTGAAAAAATTATACTCACAGCAATCTTTGACAAGCGCGAAAGCGCCACTTTTTCAAATTTATAGTTGTTTCTTACACATACAAATATAACCTTCTAATTGAAAAAGTGGCGATTTCGCGCTTGTCAAAGATTGCGGTGAGTATGATTTTTTCAATTGACATTTTATCAAACTAAAAAAATGCAACAGTGCTGTGTGATTTGATCAATGTACAAACAAATCATTATCATATGGTAGAAATTTTTATTTATTGAGCAGCTGCCCAAACCAAATGCAAATTTCCTATAGTCCACATAATCATACATGGGCAAGTTGGTCCGGAGTGGGGGGGGGGGGGGTTTAAACCCCACTTCTCAGAATTTGGGGGGTTAACCCCCCACCCCCCCCCCCCGTGCCCATGTATGCACATAATTGTCCATCCCAGACTAGTTCACATATTTTCTGTCTAAAGATACGCCCAAGGAAAAATCGCCCTTTTTTCCTGCTCTATTCTTAGAGCATTTTTCAAAGCTAGTTTAAAGCAAAGAAAGCTATAAAACTCTGTTTTTTAGATTTTACAATAATACAGCTGCATAAGCTATAAAAAATTAATAGCATAATGTATTACATAATTGTACTCTTAGCTTTATTTCAACACATCAAATGTAAGCTTTAACAAAATATTTGTCTATATATAATTTGTTCTCAAAACTAGCATTACTTTAAAAAAATGGTTTTCGCTTAATCAAAAGTTCATGCTTTTGTGATCTCAGAAAATGTAAAGTGCTCATGGTATCAGACCTTGTGCTCTGCCCCCCAGCCTGGAGTTTAGCGGGAGGCATTTTAAACCGATATGTGCCCCAAACGAGAAAAAAAAAACGAAATTCAACTAAAAACAGGGCCGCATTCTTATGAAAAGTTACAATTTATCTTGGGTTAACTTTTTTTGGGTGCTAAAGTATACGCGAAAAAATCGATATTACCCAAATAACTTTTCGGATTAGTATTTCTATTGTTTTAATACAAAACAATCCACCTGCAGGCGTAGATAAAAACCTTTTCGCGAAGTTGCTATTTCCGGTTTATAAATTTACCGCTACTTTGGCAAAATAAGTCAATACAACACAAAGAATATGTTACTGTGACTCGATGTGAATAAATTTTCTTTATTAAAACAATAAAAAAAATTATCTTGATTTTAACCGGAATAAAATTGATTTTTTTCTCGCATCCTTAAAGGTGTTGTGCGTAGTCAAACTTTTTGTCTTCGATTTTGATGATTTGTGTAAAAACGTACCCCTGTCCCCAATAGCTCACAAAATTTTTTTCATCAAAATATCTCCACTGGTTCAGGAGATGACCCTGCAAAAATGGCTTTTTTCTTCAATTCTGTACTTGAAAAATTGCTAAACGGATATAAAAATTTAAGCCACAAAAATACACTCAAAGAAAGTGGCTACTTTTTACTCTAATTTGATACCTTGATTGTTAAGGTTAAAATCATAAAAATGGTAGGAGCTAATACGTTTAAGTCCCGTCGTGTTATGCATTAAAATTCCAAAATCTATCTAGGAAATAAGTAGAAACAACGTCGTTACTATGGCAAAATGAATCGCAATTTGTATAAAATACATGTGACTGACTATAAATGATTTTGGTTTCGAATTAAAAAAAACTTTTCATATTATAATTTATTACCAAAAATCTGTTAGAGATCAATAGAAACGCTACAACCGTACTAACTAGCTAATAATACAGTGAGTTGGTATATAAAGAGTGAGGACAGTGCCAGTATAAATATCTACTATAGGGTCATTCCATGTCAAATCAACACCTCAATTTGACATCACCTCTTCGATTTTGCTGAAATTTTGTATGCAAGTTGTCCCTATAGAGTTGTCGAGTCAATTTTTGGCTCAAAATACGCACTGGTTCCAAAGTTATGACCCTTTGAATTTTGGGTTTTGGATCTGAAAGTGACCAAACCAGGTTCCACTTTCTGGTGATTATCTTAGTTGATATACACATTAAGTACCATGTTAGATATATATATATATTATATATCATTCGAAAGCTAATAACCTGGGCAACACAAATAAATGCAAATTTTATTGTTATTTGGGGAACAAATTTTGATTTATGGTCACTACAAATACAAAAATACAAATTAAAAAAATGGCCATTTCCAAGTTGGATAATTTTTTTATTATCATCAGCCAGCACCTTGATCAATGTTCAGTTAAAAAATCAGCAGTGGTCTCTCAGCTTTCTTCTTGATTTATGGCAATTTAAAGTTTTGACGTAGTTCAAAAAATTTTCCAATTTTTTAACTACGTACTATAATTATGTAGTTTAATGGTTGGTTGGTAAGTTCATAAGTAGGAAAATTATTAATTTTTTTTATTATTGTTAGATTTATTATGTTTAATCGCGTTTTATATTTTTATTTGTACAAAATACTTTAAAATTATATTTAATTAGGTACTTCAAAAAGTATCCATGAATAATTAGTCTGTAAATGAATATTTTTTTTTTATTGTAAAGCTTTTTTAGTTATTGTAGACAAGACCAGCTATAATCTTAATTTATTATGATTTGCTTGCGTGTTGTATTTGCTTTTTAAGCTGTTGTTATTTTATGCTACCTTATTGTTTCCTATAGGCAAATAAAATCTAGCTGACCGCGATATTTGCAGTACTGAATCGACTATTTAACAACAAAAACATTCAAAACTTTTCACTAAAGTGGATTAATAACAAAGATTAAAAACTGTATTTTAATAATTATTTATCAAATTACTTAATTTGTAACCTAAATGCAAATTTTTTTAGGGCTAAAGTTGGTTAATTTTTGTATATTTTGTGAAAAGGTGGAATTCAAAAAAAATTCTGCATTCTTATTTGTTTTAAAAAAAACGTCATTACCGCACAATTTTAATTGGTCCCTTTATGTCTGCATTCTAATTTTCAGCGTCAGCCAGATATAATTCAACCATAGTTGCCTTATTAGTTTGTTTTACTGTTTCCTAAACTGAACTATTTTCATAATTTCTATTTTTTTCTTTTATTTTTTTATTGATTTCATTTATTTGATTTTAATATTGTTTTTTATTAACAACTAATAATTTCCATGTATCTCATCCCCACATTTCTTTATGCCAATGTAATGCCTTTTTTCTGGTTGTGTGTCGCTTCATTAATCCTGTTGGATGTCGCGTCATTAATTTTGGCTTTTAACTTGTATCATTGTGTGTTTGCCAGAAATTTAAGTTTTTACCATTCAAATTTTACAGGTTAATGATAATGGTGCCACGAGAAAAAAACCTTAATCCAATGCCAGAAAGCAGAAAATCAAAACTTGGTGAGCTGAAACTTGGGAGAAAATGTGCTGATCCGTTTTAACAACACCAAGCTAAGCTTAGAATTTTTTGACATTTGGAGCATACTTTTATATCAATCTCAACCAGATTTACCAAATTTGAAGTTGTTGTGCCTTCCAGCTTAACTAGTCTGAGAGAACTGGCTGAAGGCTTAGCTTAGTGTTATTGAAACGGATGAGCACACTTTCTCCCAAGTTTAAGCTCACCAAGTTTTGATTATCTGCTTTCTGGCATTGGAATAGGGGTTTCTTTCCGTGGCTCCATTATCATTAACTTGTAAAATTTGAATGGTAAAAACGTAAATTGCTGGCAAACACACAATGCTACAAGTTACAAGCCAAAATTAATGACGCGACATGCAACGCGATTTAATGAAGCGACACGCAACTAGAAAAAAGGCATCACATTGACATAAAAAATGTGGGGATACATGGAAATTATTAGTTGTTAATAAAAAACAAAATTGGAATAAATTAAATGAAATTAATAAACAATAAAAGAAAAAATAGAAATTATGAAAACAGTTTAGTTCAGGAAACTATAAAGCAAACTAATTAGGAAACTATGAAACAATAGGGCAGCAAAAAATAACAACAGCTTAAGGTAGAACTTCACAGTTTTGAGCACTTGGACTACAAGTCGCATATCATTATAAATATTAATTTTTGGCCCATAAAAGTGGGGTGCTATAAAAAATTAAGAGTCTGTGCTATTCAGTGGTTATAAAAACATCACCGAAAAGTTTGTCCAGTTTGCAACAGATGTCCATGGATTCTACCTCTGAAAACCACAATAAGGCCTTTTAAAAAAAATTTTTTGTTATTTTTGGGCGAAATTTTTATTATAAATTAGGGTAATGTAGGGGGCAACTTTCACAGCATAGATGTTTTGGGGGGGGGGACAGAGGGGTGCACCCCCCCCCCCCTAGAGCCAAAATTTTGGACCCCCCCCCCCCTGGAAAAAATCCAGGGGGGCCCCCTCCCCCCCCAAGCTCGAGAGCGGTCCGACCTACCCCCCCCCTGGAAGGCTGGACCCCCCTCCCCCCCCCCCCGACCAATTTGGAAAGTATATTTTTTATTAACTGTCAAAAACACGGTTTTTTAGTTAAAAACAGTGTTTAAATAAACTTTTTAGGCCTAATAGGCGGTTTTAGTACATAAAATTCAATATTAGACCTAAAAACACTTAAATTATTGAGTTAAATTTTGTTAAAAAATTGGACCTTCCTGACCCCCTCCCCTAAATGTGAAATTTCGCACCTGGGGTCGACCCCCCATAAAAAGCCAGGGGGTCCAGACCTCCCTGGATCCCCTAAACAATTTTGGCCTTCCAGTCGGGGGTGGACCCCCCCCCCTAGCGGACCCGACCAAAAACATCTATGTTTCAGAGGTGGTTTGGGTTCAAAACAATCTCAGGATTTTTTTTAAATTTCAAAAAAGACTTTTTTTTACCAATATATATAGTAAAAAAAATCCTGACGTCCTTTTTCAATCGTTTATAATAAAAAAAAAATGGTAAAAGCCTATATTTAACTATTTCCAAACTTTCGTTTAAAAATAACGAATGAATTTTTTTTAATTTTCGTTTAATTTTCTTTTAATTGACGCCGAGAAACTACATTTTGAACCATTCCTTTAAAAGCTCCTATTAATTGAAAATCTCGAGGACCCAGTAGCCGAGTGGTTAGTACGTTGCGCCTGGATCCTCGGATTCATGGGTTTGAGTAGTCGTTCGACCATATTTTTAACGCCAAAAAAATTTTTTTTTATTTTTTAGCTTTTTAATTTAAAAAAAATGTTTTATTATTTAAGATACGCTAAATAGAAAATGAAAAAATAGAATATTTTTGTAATAAACTTTATTAATGTTTTGTATTTTTGACATGTATTTTATTGATGTTATTTGATGATTGTGGGCGATAACATTTTTTTACAGAAAAATGAATGTCAAAAATTGAATCAGCAGGTCAAACTACGTATAGTAAGATGTAATTTAAAAGATCTGTCGTCAAAAAAACTGTGAAGTTCTACCTTAAAAAACAAAAGCAAAAAGCAAGCAAATCATAATAAATTAAGATTACCTGGTCTTGTCTACAATAACTAAAAAAGCTTTACAATAAAAAACAATTTACAGATTAATTATTCACGGATACATTTTGAAGTACCTAATTAAATAGAATTTTAAAGTATTTTGTACAAATAAAAATATAAAACGCGATTAAATAAATATAATAATAATTAAAAATAATAATAATTTTCCTACTTATGAACTTTCCAATCAACCATTGAACTACATAATTATAATACGTAGTTAAAAAAATTGGCGATTTTTCAAACTACATCAAAACTTTAAATTGCCATAAATCAACAAGAAAGCTGAGACCAGCTCTGCTGCTGCTTTGTTCAGTCAAAAAATCTGCTGATTTTTTGACTGAACGTATATCAAGGTACTGGCTGATGATAGTGAAAAAATTATCCAAGTTGGAAATAACCATTTTTTTAATTTGTATTTTTGTTTTTGTAGTGACCATAAATCAAAATTTGTTTCCTAAATGACAGTAAAATTTGCATTTTTTGTGTTGCCCAAGTCATTAGCTTTCAAATGATATATATATAACATGGTACTTAATTTGTGTATCAACTGAGATAATCACTAGAAAGTAGAACCTGGTTCGGTCACTTTTGGGTCCAAAACCCAAAATTCAAAGGGTCATAACTTTGGAACCAATGCATATTTTGGGCTAAAAATTGACTCGTGTTGACAACTCTATAGGTCCAACTTGCATACAAAATTTCAGCAAAATCGGTAAGGTTAACGTAAATTTTGCCAAAAAAGTGTCTATTTGACATGGAATGACCCTATAATACAAACACTATCAAAAGGATATTTGTTGAGATATTGCGTTGTCCGTACAAAAAACCGCGATTTTCGTTAAAAAATACGAATTGTAGGCAAAAATGTTGTGCAAACTTTATCAAATTACTGCTGTCATTTGGTTTTTTTAGCGAAAAAAATCGAGGGTTTTTTGTACAGGAAACGCAATATCTCGACAAATACTGCACCAATTTTAACAATCAAGGCATCAAATTAAAGCAGAAAATAGCCCATTTCTCTAAATGCAGAAATTGTCAAAAAAATATTTTTGGTGGGCCATTTGGGGCAGGATTAAGGTTTTCACAAAAAATCATCAAAATCAAAAACAAAAAGTTGGACTTTGCAGCGCACCTTTAGCCATAAAAAAGCTATCCCAGGGTAACTTTTAAACGCTTGTCAGAATGTTGCCCTAGGACTTTTTTTTTATATTTTAGTATTTTTTAATGGAGACGGGCACCAATAACAAAACGGGGGTCATTTCCAAACCATGCACAGTTTTTTTACTATGCCTTGCATCTGTGACGCCTCAAGAACCACACGAAAATTTTTATACTGGTAAAAAATATTTAATCATTAAAATGATGGATTTACTTTTATTTCTGCTTTATTTTGAATATCATTGTTTTAATTTTAAAAAAAATTTATAGGCGGCTCATCAATGTAAGATCTCTTCTGAAAGAGCCAATTTCCCGACTGAAACCGAACCAGAATCAATTTTGGGTAAGTTAAAAGACCTGAAGAGGGCTAGCTATCTTTCCTTTAAGTAGTTCAGTATACCCATCTTTTAAAGTGTTTGGATTTATATTATAAATGCAATTCTTTTTTCACACGTATTGATTTCACGATGATCAAAACACTTCCACTTAAACGGAAGTTGTTTAGTGTTAAATAACCTCCCAGAATTATGACATTATAGATCCCACAATTAGCGCTGAAAAAAATGGAGATCTCTCATTCATTAGAGTTCAATTTTTTCCCAAGCGTTATTTGGTTAAAACAGTTCCTCCCAGAACCAGAACAAAACATATATGACGTGATCACGAACGAATACTTTATAACATTTTAAGGGTCCTTAAAATTCTGACGTGTTTAGCCTTTTTTGTTATTTAAGGTAGAACTTCAGTTTTGAACACTTGGACTACAAGTCGCATATCATCATAAATATTAATTTTTGGCCCATGTTGTTGTTGTTGTTGAATAACCTGAAACTTATCTTTCTTATGCAGATTATGCAAAGGGTAAGCGCTAAGACAAGCCAGGAGGGGCGAAAATGTTTCACCTCTATGGTTAAGACTCTTCGTCCGTCCAACATTAATAACGATGTTGGAAACCTTTACCGCTAGAGTGTTCACTACATGCAGTGTTCACCCATTCCGAGGTCTTTGTCTAAAGGATTTTTTAAGTCGCGCCTAATATTGATCTTACTATTTAACGTCGTACATGGTCAGTATAGGTGTTCCTGCAAGGCCAGTGCTACAAACTCCACACACAATAGAGCTGTATTTGTCCACTGGTTTGCTAGATGGAAAACTACCATGTGTGGCCAACGTACAACAACAAACACTCTAGCCATGCCATGCTGGAACATTTCTATGAAAGAAAAGATCCAGCAACCAGGTTTAGGTGGTAGTGGAACCCGTAGGCCCGTTAGGTGCTGCCCGAATGTCAGCACAGTCCTGGTGGCTCAATGGCACATTTGGCCAATAAAAGTGGGGTGCTATAAAAAGTTAAGACTCGGTGCTATCCAGTGGTTATAAAAACTTCACCGAAAAGTGTTGCCAGTTCGCAACAGATGTCCATGGATTCTACCTCTGAAAACCACAATAATGCCTTTTTAAAAAAATTGATTCGTTATTTTTGGGCGCAATTTTAAAAAAAATTAGGGTAATATATGGGGCAACTTTCAGAGGTGGTTTGGGTTCAAAATGATCTCAGGATTTTTTTTAAATTGCAAAAAAGACTTTTTTTACAAAAATATATAGTAAAAAAAATCCTGAAGTCCTTTTTTAATCGTTTATAATATAAAAAATGGTAAAAGCCTATATCTAACTATTTCCAAACTTTCGTTTAAAAATAACGAATCAGTTTTTTTTAATTTTCGTTTAATTTTTTTAATTGACGCCAAGAAACTACATTTTGAACCATTCCTTTAAAAGTTGCTTTTAATTGAAAATCCCCGAAGACCCAGTAGCCAAGTGGTTAGTACGTCGCGCTCGGATCCTCGGATCCATGGGTTCGTGTAGTTGCTCAACCATATTTTTAACGCCGAAAAATTTTTTTAAAAATTTTTTAGCTTTTTAATTTAAAAAATGTTTTGTTATTTAAGATACGCTAAATAGAAAATGAAAAAATAGAATTAATAAACTTCATTAATGTTTTGTATTTTTGACATGTATTTTATTGATGTTATTTGATAATTGTGGACGATAACATTTTTTTACAGAAAAATGAATGTCAAAAATTGTATCAGCAGGTCAAACTACGTATAGTAAGATGTAATTCATAAAGATCTGTCGTCAAAAAAAAACTGTGAAGTTCTACCTTAATTGTTTGCAGTTAGATAGATAGATAGATAGATTTTATTTCTAGTAAGTATCACAAACACAGATAGGGAAAAAACATGCAACCCAGTTGGGTAACAACACAACCAAATAACTGGTATAACTTTTAAAAAAATTTATATCACAATAGGAGACATGGCTTACTAAAAAAAGATCAAAGGCTTTTAATAAAAAAAACTTTTTATTTAGTCTTTTGAGGTAAATTTACATAGCTAAGTTTAATTGGTTTAACTAATTTTTTTATCGTTCCTTGTACAGAAATCTTAAAAAAAACACAAGTTTATTGCTGTACTGCACTTTTATTAGTTTTATTACTTGAAAATCAATATCAATATATTATAAATTTATTTGTAATATTTTTTGTAGAGCGAATAAAGGCTGATATACTACGTCAAAAGTGTCCAAAGGACAAAGTCCAAAGGATAAAAATGTTCTTTGAACCGTCGAATTGTTCTTTGAACTTTGTCCTTTGACACATTTTGGACTGTCTAGACAGTCCAAAAGACAGTATTTCAAGTAGCATTCATACTTCGTCCAAAAGACAATGTCCAAAGGGTATTTACATTTGGCAAGGACACTTCAAATTGTCAAAAACTTGTCCTTTGGACACTTTGGACGAAGTATGAACCACCTTTAAGATATAAAATTTTTGGTTTTAATATAATAAAGTGATTTTTTCAATGTTTAAAACCAAATAAAACAAGTTTTGAAGTGTTTTACTCTATTCAAAATGCCGCTTTATTATTTAGGTGTACAGGCAGACTCGCGGTGTTAAAATAGTCGTGGTACAAATAAAGCAGTATTAAGTGCAAAAATAGTCGCAGGTCCTACTGGAAGAAAACTGACACTTTGTGTTAAAAATCGCCACGCGAGAAACCTAGCACAAAATGGCGGATTTTTGTTATAAAATTCAAACAAAAGTTTGTTTGCAAGTGCGACGTTTCCAGTCAAGTTTAGTGTACAGTCGGACAATTTCTTTGTGTTAGATTCTTGCATAATATAATATATTGCATTATATTTTTAGCAAGGGCTAATGAAAATCAGGTACCTGCAAACATGCTTATTCCTAAAGACGCGTTTGAAGCACTAGAGTCAATTTTACAACTGGTATGCGATGCCGAAAAGTCAAGTACAAAAGCAGAAAAACAAACTGCAAAACAACCTGAAACAAACTTAATTATTCAAAAAAATAAAACGAGGGGGGCAAATCCTCCAGGATAGAACGGGGGGGGGGACGTTTAGGACCGTCGCCCAGATTTGCGTCTTTATATATCGAATTATATTCCGGTTAAAGAGGTAAAATTTGAGGCAATATATTTTGTGTAAAAATCAAACCCATTTAAATTTTAAAAAATATTTCAGCCATTAAATATATCAACAATTATTTTTTTTAAATTTTTTGTATTGAAATTATGATATTTTTGGAATTAAAATTATTTTATTGTATAATTTGCAAATAACTGTTGTTCTTGTGTTTCAATTTCGTCTTTGACGAGTTTTATCTGAAATGCCAAAGTAAAAATTATATTTTTTAACTTTAATTGCGTTTTAAATATTATGGCAGTTGCTTTATAAAGTTTTATACTAAATTTGTCTTATTAGTTGTTTACTGTTCACTAAAAGAAGTTATCTTTGCAGTTTTTTGCGAGCTTAATAGTTTAGATTTTCGAAATTTTCAACTTTTTACCTGTTTTTGACGATTTTTGTGATGTTAGCATGGTTGTGAGCAATTAAAAACGGTATAAAACCTTTACTGGTAAAACGGCGACGTTTCGATACGGTAACAGGTCTTCGTCAGGTAACTCAATACGGTTGGCTAAAAACCAACATTCTGTTTTCATCCAAACGTATTGAGTTACCTGACGAAGACATGTTTAAAGACATCGAAGCATCGTTGTTTTACCAATAAAGATTTTTTTTTGATCAAAGCCATGCTAACAACACAAAAATCTTCGAATTATGGCTCACTGGGCAACTCTAAAGGATTTTGAAATTTTTTACCTGTTTTATTTTTTGGAATAATTAAGTTTGTTTCAGGTTGTTTTGCAGTTTGTTTTTCTGCTTTTGTACTTGACTTTTCGGCATCGCATACCAGTTGTAAAATTGACTCTAGTATTCCGAACGCGTACTTCTTCAGAATAAGCATGTTTGCAGGTACCTGATTTTCATTAGCCCTTGCTAAAAATATAATGCAATATATTATATTATGCAAGAATCTAACACAAAGAAATTGTCCGACTGTACACTAAACTTGACTGGAAACGTCGCACTTGCAAACAAACTTTTGTTTGAATTTTATAACAAAAATCCGCCATTTTGTGCTAGGTTTCCTCACGTGGCGATTTTTAACACAAAGTGTCGGTTTTCTTCTCCAGTAGGACCTGCGACTATTTTTTGCACTTAATACTGCTTTATTTGTACCACGACTATTTTAACACCGCGAGTCTGCCTGTACCTCTAAATAATAAAGCGGCATTTTTTGAATAGAGTAAAACACTTTAAAACTTGTTTTTATTTGGTTTTAGACATTTTTGAAAAAATCACTTTTATTTATATTAAAACCGAAAATTTTTATATCTTAAAGGTGGTTGATACTTCGTCCACAGTGTCTAAAAGACAAGTTTTGGACAATCAAAAGTGTACTTTGGACAATTTAAATGTTTTTTTTTGACATTTTCTTTCGGACGAAGTATGAATGCTACTTGAAATACTGTCTTTTGGACTGTCTAGACAGTCCAAAATGTGTCAAAGGACAAAGTTCAAAGAACAATTGGACGGTTCAAAGAACATTTTTATCCTTTGGATTTTGTCCTTTGGACACTTTTGACGTAGTATATCAGCCTTTATTCGCTCTACAAAAAATATTACAAATAAATTTATAATATATTGATATTGATTTTCAAGTAATAAAACTAATAAAAGTGCAGTCCGGCAATAAACTTGTGTTTTTTTTTAAGATTTCTGTACAAGGAACGATAAAAAAATTCAGTTAAACCGATAGAAATTACAGCTATGTAAATTTACCTCAAAAGACTAAATAAAAAGTTTTTTTTATTAAAAGCCTTTGATCTTTTTTCGTAAGCCATGTCTCCTATTGTGATATAAATTTTTTTAAAAGTTATCCGAGTTATCTGCGTTGTGTTGTTACCTAACTGGGTTGCATGTTTTTTCCCTATCTG
>JASAMX010010478.1:0-31716 GCA_030248175.1 Microlaimidae sp. YZB2_3 | reverse complement strand
TACTTTTATACTCTGTCTGTCTGCTTTTTTGCTAAAGCTAAATTAAGCGTAGACCTTTCAGCTCCGACTTGATAGTTCTTTTTTTTAAATGATTACAACAAGAAAAATACTAAATTGATGGCAGTTTAAACTGCATGCAGTTTAAGCTGTCATGAATTGTTCTTATGCTACCAAGAAACCTCGCAATATTGTAAAAACTGAAAAAGTCCCAAATTCTAAAGATTATTATGTCAAAAAAACTTAACTAATTTTTTTCAAAAATAAAAAAAAATACAAATAGTCCTGAAATTGCCGATAAAATGATTTGACACACATTTCAAGCTTAAATAAGTTTTAAATCGTTTTTTCAAGAGGGGTAGCTCGACACAGTTATCTTCCAACAGATTTAATTTTGTTGATTTATGTCGTAATTTGTTTTTCAGTAATATTAAAGAGATAAAACAATTCGGTCCTTGCGCGATTACGCAAGACACTGAAATAGGGGGTCCCTTAAAAAGATAAGGTAACTACGGAGTTACCTTATTTTTTTCACCTTATCTCGCGATTTTAAGGGGGTCCCTTATCTTTCAGCAACCCGATTTTTTTTGATCCGCCCACTTACCTTAAATTTAAGAGGGCCCCTTAAAATAAGGGCCCCAGCGGTGCCCTTGTGTATGGGTGGAAGAGACTCTATAATACCGGCTGCACCCCTTTTCGATTGTTACACTTTACTTCGACACAAAGAGTCACAATCAGTATTAACTCAACCTGACTCTGATACAAAAATTTTCTTCCACAGAATTAATAAAAATTGATTTTAAAAAATGATTAGCTACCGAAATGATAGAACAAATTTTAAAAAAGTGTGCAAAACGTTAACCGAAAGAAATATTAAAAATGATTTTTCACAAAATCCAATATCTCGTCTGGCCTTTAGAGGTATTTCAGTGTATTGTATTATGTAATATCATAGTAACAATTATTTTGCAGTTTGTTATAAATTATAATTTATCAAAATGATAAATCCAGGTTTAAAAAAACGAACAATTTTTTATAAAAAAACGCAAGTTTTTGACCTGTTTTATTTAAAATTGTGTAATAAAAAAATAATAAATAATCAAATATTTGTTTAACATTTTTATACATAGCTATTTTGTTTATTTTTAGTGTTATGTTAATTATTTAAAAAGTTTTGTGCAATTCTTATAAACAACCAACCTTTTTAACAAATTTATTCCCTCAAAAATAAAAAATCAATACATCATAATGTCAATTTTAGTTCTAAGTCTAGAAAAGAAAATTTGATTTTGAAACGATAGTTAGCTACGTAAAAATGCGTATATTTGACAAATGAGCGCAGTTTGATGAAGCTATAAATAAGGTATAAATAAGGTATAAATAAGCTATAAACAAAGCTATTTGTTTGTTGGACCAGGGTAATTTTTTTTTGTCGCACGCAATATTATTTTTGGTATCCGCCGCACAACCGTGATACGTGTACGATTTGCGTGGAATTAATCTTGGCAACCAGTCAATTGTAGACCCGTTAACATTAATGTTTCGGCTTACCTACGTACTGTACACCAATCTCCTGACAAGCTCTGCCGAAATCGGAAATTTCGTACAGGTTACAACTAAACGGATCCAAGTTTTCCGTAAAAGCCGGTTCTCCTGTAATTTTGTTTTTATTTTAAATAAATAAAAAAATATATAACATAGTCAGAACCGTATCCAGGATTTCAGTTGAGGGGGATATAGGCACCTTGCACTGAAACGCAGTTTATACATGAAGTATGCAATATACATAAGTGTAACCATAATGGATATTTACCGTACTCCTACTTATCTTTTCGTAGTATGCAGATCAACCGATAGAAAGCGCGCGAAAATACCGTATCTCCTACTTATCTTTTCGTAGTATGCAGATCAATCGATCGAAATTTCGCGCGCTTTCTATCGCCTCATCTGCATACTACGAAAAGATAAGTAGGAGTACGGTAATTATCCATTATGGTGACACTTATGTATATTGCATACTTCATGTATAAACTGCGTTTCAGTGCAAGGTGTCTATACTTAAAGGGAAAAATATGTGCCCTGAGGGGGTTTGCGGGGCTGTAGCCATGGGTGTAGGGAGGGCACACTTAGAGTATCTCATAAAAGGTGACTGATCGGGGGTTTAGGGGAGGCGGAGCCCCCTCCCTTCCAACTAAGGGGTTCTGGGGGACTCCAGCCCCCCTGAAAATTTTTTTGAAAGCATGTTAAAAACTACCATTGGAAACCTTTTTTTAAAATTTTAAATTCGATAATTTAACGAGGGGAAATTAACTCTGAAGGGTATAGGCTGGAACCCTCCAGCAGGGTTAAGGGGCAAAGCCTTTTGTCAAGAAGTCATAATGCCCCTCGGAAATTTTTTTTATTTAAGGCACCTAAACACACTGAAAAAATTTATTTAATTAGAAAATGATTGTTTTTCCATTTAAAGCGTGATTTTATCACTTTAAATTGCAGATAATTATGTACTTCTTTAAATATGCAAAATCGTTGATAAAAGTTTAATTTATTATTTATAGTAGTTTAAACATATTTGTGCCTCGACTATATTAAAGCCATAGGCCATTTAAACTTCTCGCACAACGGGAAAACTTTGAGGTTTTGACTGTTTATATATTTTTGAATTGCATCAGAAATGTTTCTAAACTAATATTAAAACAAATTTTATTCTCTTCTAAAATTAAAACAAAACAAAACAATGTAATCTCCATTTATAAAAAATAAAGCTTCGTTGTACTTGGGGATGGGGTGGCTGCGTCCGTCTTAAAGGTGCAGTCCGGAGTCTAACTTTTTGTCTTCGATTTTGATATTTTTTGTGAAAACCTTACTTATGACCCCAATAGCCCACAAATTTTTTTTCAACAAAATATCTCCAGTGGTTTAGGAGTTATGACCCCCAAAAAATGGCGTTTTTCGACAATTCTGTACGTAAAAAATTGCTCAATGGGTATAAAAATTTACGTTACAAATTATGCACTAAAAAAAGAAACTTTAATTTGATACCCCTGATCGTTAAGATTGGTGTAGTATTTGTCGAGATATTGCGTTTCCCGTACAAAAAAATCCACTATTTTTTTGCTAAAAACACCAAACGACGGCAGTGAATTTGTGAAGTTTGTCCAACCTTTCTTTCGTTCACTTCGTGTTTTTTGCTAAAAAATCGGGGGTTTTTTGTACAAGAAACACAATATTACGACAAATAATGCACCAATCTTAACAATCAAGGTATCAAATTAAAGCAGAAAATAGCTGCTTTCTTTGAGTGCATAATTTGTAACTTAAATCGTTAGACTCATTAAGCAATTTTTCACGTACAGAATTGTCGAAAAATGCCATTTTTGGGGGGTCATAACTCATGACTCACTGCAGATATTTTGTTGAAAAAAATTTTGTGGGCTATTGGGGGCAGGGGTAAGGCTTTCACAAAAAAATATCAAAATCGAAGACAAAAAGTTTGACTCCGCACCGCAGCTTTAAGCACGCCATTATACTAGCAGGACTATAGTAATTGTGAATAACGGTTGAGGAATAAAATGCAGCAATTTTTCAATGAATATTTTCTAACTGGATGTAGTAATGTTATATATGAAAAACAGGACTTTTCGCTACAAATATTATCGTTTATCACCGATTGAGTACAATCTAGAAATTGGTACCTTTGATATTAATAAAGAACAATGAAGCAGAAAATTTTTAATTTTTTTGCGTTTTTATGCATTAAATATGTCGCAGGAAAACTTTAATGAGAAAAATATTTTCTCAAATTTTTTTTAAAAAACCAAAAGGGAGTGGACCCTTACAAAATTTTTTGCTTCCTCAAAATTTGAGGGGGATATATCCCCCATCCCCCCCTGGACACGGCCCTGAAAGTGGTAATATAGTAACAACTACCGTTGTTTTAGTATTTCAGAAATGTGACACCCTAATGCAGAGTTATAAACGTTAACGAGTAATGACGATGACAATTGTCATAGTTCCAAATCTTGCCTTTTTTTAACCGTACATAACAGCTTAGATTTGTTTCTCGTCAATAAAATTGATTATAACCAACGTCATAAAAGCAGAGAGTGGACGAGATCAATAGAACCTAAATAACTTAAAGTCGAGCTATTTTCGAGCTGTTTAAATTATTTTTATTTTAGTTTGTTTTTAGCTTGATTTTAATGGTTTTTGCTTAAGCTTACTTATGGTTGAATTATATTCGGCTGATGTCGAAAATTAGTATGCAGGCATGAGATGTTTAATTAATCGTGCGGTTATGACGTTTTTTTAAAGAAACAAATAAGAACGCAGAATTTTTTTTAATTCCACCTTTTTACCAAATGTACAAAAATTAACCTATTTTAGCCCTTAAAAAATTTGCATTTAAGTTTTAAATTAAGTAATTTGATAAATAATTATTAAAATGCGGGTTTTAATCTTTATTATTAAACCGCTTTCGTTAAAAATTTTAAATGGTTTTGTTGTTAAATAGTCGATTCAATACTGCAATTTTCGAGGTCAGCTGGATTTTATTTGCCTATAGAATACATGCAATATAGCTTCAACTGGGGTGTCGTAATTAACTTTAAAATTGCTCAGTTCCAAGTTCCTTGGGCTCCAACGAACTTAAATCCAGAAAGAGTGTTCTTGGTGCTGCTCCAACTTTTCTTCGCGCGCTAAAATCAGAAATCCATTTTTTAGTGACTCTGACACAATGAGTAAGAAGTGTTGTTAAATTCTCGTAACTGTGACTCTTTTTATATCTTAACACACAAATAATATAAACAAAATGAGTCAGAATCACGTTGATTTTATACTGATTGTGACTCTTTGTGTCAAAGTAACGACGATTTAGATTTTGCACGGCTTTTTCGGTGGACGAACACCAACGGTCGATCAACAGATTGAAATAGTTTACACCGTTAAATCA
Organism: Microlaimidae sp. YZB2_3; assembly: GCA_030248175.1. NCBI lineage: Eukaryota > Metazoa > Nematoda > Chromadorea > Desmodorida > Microlaimidae > Microlaimidae sp. YZB2_3. Next base: position 26,771 of record JASAMX010010478.1, on the reverse strand, counting down.
TAGTGTAAATCCAATATACTGTTGCAATTTAATAAAAAGTGAAAAATTACGGGTGTTGCACTTATAGCACGTCAGTCGGTAAAGCACACAGAGTATTGAGTTCAAAACTCCCGTTTCTTTATATTTCAGTAAAAATAAAGCTAATCAGCGTATAGTTTCACAATTTTTTTCTCGAAAAGTTTTATTTTTTACGATGCCATAGTGCAAGTCATTGCGTTAATACCATGACGTCAAAAAATACCGACGTCACGGTATTAACGCAATGACTTGCACTACGACATCGTAAAAAATAAAACTTAAAAAAATTTCATAAAAAGTTCTTGTTAAATCATTTTAAAACAGAAAAAAATAATTGTTTTTTTTTTGGTTTTTCATGCGTCTCTTATTCTAGCCACTTTTTTGTCTAATAGCAACGACATAAGACAGTAAATGCCAAATATAAGACGGTCAAAAACGGCAGTTTGAGTTTTTTTTTCAGCAAGTAACTTCGGTAAGTTTGTTTCGTTAAAGTATTTTTGCTGAAAAATACTATACTGAGTTGATTAATATTTTCCTGTAATTACAACATTGCCGTCTCACACGACAGGCATTTTTATGAAATTTAAGCTCTTTAAATTGAGTACCATGGAGTCGTACGATATTTTTTAAATACAATAACCAAAATACATAACAAAATAATATATCACCACTGTATTGTAAATTTATGTCTGGGGTGCAATTTAACCCCCGGCGTTAAATTTAAAACTCTTTTAAAACGTATTAAAAATTAATTTATACTACAGTAATATATTCTTCGTTGCGTATTTTTCATAATGGTTTTTAAGTTGTTTTACCTGTTTGTGGGACTTTAAACAAATGCCACTGGGGAAATTCATTGTTGGTGCTGTAACCAACTGGCAGACAAGCCAGCGGTCCGTTAACTGCTTTCTTAAGCTCCCGCATTTGTGGTATTATAGTGGCGGGACCTAGAGAACAGTTTAGACCAACCACGGTAGCTCCCATATCTCTCAGCTGTGCACAGGCTGAAAAAAAAATCTTTATATCAAGTAGGTAGGTAAGTAGGTAGGTAGGTAGTAGTAGGTATGTGTCCCTTCCGTAAAACTCAAAGTGAAAGCGAATAAAAGGCGATTATTTTCTCCTATCTGTCCGGCCTATGGTGTAATGGATAGTAAGTTAGAGTCGACTTTGGATGTTACGGGTACAATTCCTGTATCGGCCAAAGTTTTCAATAATTTTGCTGTCTAAATATTTTAGCGCTTGGTTATTTTCGCTTCTACTTTGGGTCGTCACATTTTTAGCTAAAAAGTCAAAAAGCGTAAGCTATGGTTTTTCAGGCTGAAATTAAGGGCGTAACCGCTCACCGTCAGGAAGAAATAAAGAATAAACGCGCGAGTTAAGAAATTTTTAAAAAGAAGTTGCCAGTGGTTATGTAACCAATTGGTATTTAGCTGCGTCACATGTTTCTCTGCACGTGATATTTTCTTGAAAAAAGAGTGGTTACTTGAACACCCAGCTATTTTCACTCTGCGGGAATTAATCTTTAGTTAAGTATAGTTAGATGATTGCAACTTAAATATAATATAAAAACACATTTATAAAAAATCTTGAAAAAATATACCTTCAATAATGGAAATATTATCCTCACTTGTTTCACCTAATGCCCCGTACTGTGACAAAGTAATAGCGGTAGGCAATCCTAAACAAACAATAATCAAATTTTATATTTACATTAAAGAAAATAAATACTTTAAAACAACATACCCAAAACAGCTAAAACACCATTTATTTTACGTAAATTAAAAACTATACTGAAAAACGAAATTTATTTTTTAAAGAACTTTTATTCTATAAAAATTTAAAATAGCAAAAATTTAGTAAACAGCCCCAAAAAAATCCGTTCCAGGCGCACTTGACTTACAATAGAAACAAAAGAAAAAAATAATAGAACAAAAAAATGACCAAAAAATTCATAATAAAGGCGGAGCGCAGCCGTCATAATATTTCAATTTATGAGTTGTCGAAAAGAGTATATCGGAACATTTTAGTCTTGCATTTTACTTCTAAATTGTCAAGGTCGTGGCGCAGTGGCAGAACTCACGTCTTGCATACTGAAAGTCGCTGGATCGAGTTCCGACTAAGACAAGCTACATTGTGATAATGTTAATATTTGTTAATATTGTTATATGTAGTGTTTCGTTGCAAAGTTAGTGCTGAGTAACAGGGGACTACCGTATCCTGCTTTACGCAAAATGAATAAACTTTTTTTAACGGCATTAATAAATGCGAAATAACCTTTTCAACCTCGCGGAATATTATGGTTTTCTTATTGTACGCATTTCAAAAATGACCAAAAAGTTTTTTTTAGCATTTTGTGACGTTTTTCGGTTAGAACGAAACACTTTCGCAGATTTTTTTTTGACAATCACAAAATCATACATTCATGTTTAAAGTAAATTTTTAAATACATTTAAAATAAAATTGCTGAGTTTAGTCGTTTGTTTTCTTATTTTTATTCTTATCCATTTGTCACAAATAAAAAAAGGCATAATCAAATAAAAAACTGGATTGAAGCTGTAATTTGAATGACGGTGAATTCCGATTGACGAAATTTCGTAAAGATTTTATTTTCTACCTAAACTATTCCCTGCACTATAAAACCAGCTTTTCTCCGCGCAACCTGGAGCAGTAAACCGCTCAGTTTCACAGGGTATGACAATTTGTGATAAAATACTAACGTAAAGACACTGACGGAATTTCATCGATTAATTAGACAATGTTAAGAAGGTCAATATTAGCTATTATTGTCGTTCAAATTTTACAGTGTCTAAAATTATTTTTAACTCACAATTAAACCTCATTACAAGAAAATGTGTTTTCAGGCGTTTGTTGGGTTTTTCAACCCTATATTTGCAATGCTTCGATCTATTCTGGACATACTTTTATTTAGGTCAGTATAAGGTGCCATTTTTTTTTGTGAAATTTGTTAATGTGTACCTTGTCCATAAAGTTTCATCATTTCCAGGGCTAATTTAGCTTCTCCGAAATCGTGATAAGTCTCTCCAATGATAAAATCCGCTCCTGCACTAACTGCCCTTAATATTTGCTCCTATAATATACAGTAATAACCTTTAATAATTAATTTGTTAAAAATGTGTTAATATTAAACCTTTTTAATCACAATTCAAACTTCACCATGTATGCTTGAGCAACCTTCGAGATCTACTGCTAAAAATGTCACACATTCATTGCACATGCTGTTTGAAATGAGTGGTTACGTGCAAAATCACCATAAAGTAGTGTTAAATCCCCATGGCAAAATTCATCATAACGTAGTGCTAAGTCACCATAACAGTTAGAAATGCGTTTGCAAACTAAAATTTGTTTAAAAAACTTAGTTTTAATCATAAGAGCATTAAAAATATTTTAATTTTTTAAGCTTAAGCAAAACCCTAAAATCAAGCTAAATTTTATCATGATAAATTTTATTTGTATTTTTAAAGTGACAAAATTTAAAAGAACTATTGCAAACGCATTATATTTATGGTGAATTGACACTACTTTATGGTGATTTTATAATATATGGTCATTTTGGCCTATGATGAATTTGTCCATGATGTTTTTACACGAATCCAAAATGAGTATGCAAACAACTGCAATAATAATTTATCTCCAGTTTTCTTTTTTTGTTTTGTTAAATTAAAAAAAAAATAACATACAACTAAACCTCTAAAAAACAAAACATTTTATCATTGGTGTTACAGGTGGAGTATATTAATTTAACGTGTTTTTTATTGCTATTTAGTTAATACTATTCGATGTATTTCCATGGTTGGTTATTTCCAATGTTGTTTTTATACACCATTTTTTAAAAGAAAACATTTCTACTGAACGGATGTTAACAAAACTTAATGGAAATCATGCTAGGGTACCAAAAGTTAAAATTTTAAGTTTAGTTCAATTCTAAAAAGTATTAGATGAATAATACCAATTTAAAAATACCATATTTCAAAAATGATGCAGGGTTTTTGGTTTATGGTGTGTTTTGGAGTTTTTTTATAATAGCGAAATGTAAAGTTTAAAGATGCGAAATGTCTTTTTTATGGGACCGGGACAATTCGCTCCCGCCAATTCGCTCCCGGACAATTCGCTCCCGGGACAATTCGCTCCCGGACAATTCACTCCCGGGACGATTCGCTCCCGGGACAATTCGCTACCGGGAGTTTTTATAAACGCAAATCTTATCAAACCAACTTCCTTAGGGATAATTCGCTCCCGGGACAATTCGCTCCCGAAAGTTTTTATAAACGCAAATCTTATCAATCCTACTTCATTAGGGACAATTCGCTCCCTGGAGAATTCACTCCCTGCTCAATTCGCTACCGGCATTTTTAATAAACTCGATTCTTTTAAAGTAATTCATTCAGACGAAATTAATGATTTTTTAGCTATTGTTTGTAAAAATGATGAGTAATTTATACAATGATATAATTGTCATATAAACTAACATATATTTTGTTAGACTCACTTAAAAATAAATGAGCATAACGGAATGCTTAGTTTTTGTTTATTATATTGTAATTATAAAAACAATGTTTATTATATCCATTTAACAATTTTTTATATTTCATTTTCTAATCAAAACAATTTCTTTAAAAGGCACATAAGCAACGTTAAAAATATGAGAAACAACGCATTAAAATTAACAATGTGATCATATGCTCTCTTTTTTGATCATATTTTGTTTTTTGCTTTGCTTTTTATTAAGATATTATTATCTATTATTGATATGTCTTCTTCAGGTTAAGCTGAAACAAAATATTGTATTAATTTAAAACAAACAAGTTAAGCCTTTCTGGAATTGGAGTTTATTCTTTGAAAGTTATTTATATCTGTAAATAAGAAATTCGACATTTTGAAACAGGTTTTTTGAAACAATTTTTTCCCGCTTGCAAACAAATCATTGTATAAATTACTCATCATTCTTACAAACAATAGCTAAAAAAATCATTAATTTCGTCTGAATGAATTACTTTAAAAGAATCGAGTTTATTAAAAATGCCGGTAGCGAATTGGGCAGGGAGCGAATTCTCCAGGAAGCGAATTGTCCCTAATGAAGTAGGTTTGATAAGATTTGCGTTTATAAAAACTTCCGGGAGCGAATTGTCCCTAATGAAGTTCGTTTGACAAATTTTGCGTTTATACAAACTCCCGGGAGCGAATTGTCCCAGGAGCAAATTGACCTGGGAGCGAATTGTCCCGGGAGCGAATTGTCCGGGAGCGAATAAGCGGGAGCGAATCGTCCCCAATTCCTTTTTTATACATAGTTCCCTTTTTTTTAAAGTAAAACTCTAATATAGCTAACGAATATTACCAAAATAACAGCAAACAAAAAAATCAATTTTTTAATGGCAGTACTCATTTAATACTTTTTTAATTGCACCAAATTCAAAACTCCAGCTTTTTCGTACCCTAACGTAACTTCTATTAAGTTTTATTAATAACCGTTCAGTAGAAACGTTTTCTTTTAAATAATGATGCATAAAAAACAATATTTGAAATAACCAAGCGATATCTTTTTAATAACTCAGTTTTTCTCAGTGTGACCTGATACATCGATTTGTATTAACTAAAAAGCAAATAAAAATACACCACGAATTAGTATACTGCACCTTTAACTCTCAGTTATTTTTTTTTAAAAACATTGAGTAAACAAGCACTTCCAAATTTTTCAAATAAATATTATACGAAAAAATCGAGATCGGCGTTTGATATTTAAATGAAATGCAATGGTAATTTTGACGGGAGTGTTTCGAGAAATGATACCTGCATTCAGAGTTAAGTGTACCTCCACTGGCTTTGAAAAGTCCCTTGTACTTTGTAGCTAACGTTTTTTTATAATTCGTGTTGTTAATTTTTCTCATAAATTTAATCTAAGAGTCTGTCTTAATGGAAATCGGTTCAGAATGCATGCAGATCTATGATCAAAATCACCATAAAGTAGTGTTAAATCCCCATGGCAAAATTCATCATAACGTAGTGCTAAGTCACCATAACAGTTAGAAATGCGTTTGCAAACTAAAATTTGTTTAAAAAACTTAGTTTTAATCATAAGAGCATTAAAAATATTTTAATTTTGTAAGCTTAAGCAAAACCCTAAAATCAAGCTAAATTTTATCATGATAAATTTTATTTGTATTTTTAAAGTGACAAAATTTAAAAGAACTATTGCAAACGCATAATTTTTATGGTGAATTGACACTACTTTATGGTGATTTTATAATATATGGTCATTTTGGCCTATGATGAATTTGTCCATGATGTTTTTACACGAATCCAAAATGAGTATGCAAACAACTGCAATAATAATTTATCTCCAGTTTTCTTTTTTTGTTTTGTTAAATTAAAAAAAATTACATACAACTAAACCTCTAAAAAACAAAACATTTTATCATTGGTGTTACAGGTGGAGTATATTAATTTAACGTGTTTTTTATTGCTATTTAGTTAATACTATTCGATGTATTTCCATGGTTGGTTATTTCCAATGTTGTTTTTATACACCATTTTTTAAAAGAAAACATTTCTACTGAACGGATGTTAACAAAACTTAATGGAAATCATGCTAGGGTACCAAAAGTTAAAATTTTAAGTTTAGTTCAATTCTAAAAAGTATTAGATGAATAATACCAATTTAAAAATACCATATTTCAAAAATGATGCAGGGTTTTTGGTTTATGGTGTGTTTTGGAGTTTTTTTATAATAGCGAAATGTAAAGTTTAAAGATGCGAAATGTCTTTTTTATGGGACCGGGACAATTCGCTCCCGCCAATTCGCTCCCGAACAATTCGCTCCCGGGACGATTTTCTCCCAGGACAATTTGCTCCCGGGACGATTTGCTCCCTGGACAATTCGCTCCCGGGAGTTTTTATAAACGAAATCTTATCAAACCAACTTCCTTAGGGATAATTTGCTCCCGGGACAATTCGCTCCCGAAAGTTTTTATAAACGCAAATCTAATGAAATGAAATGAAAACACCTTTATTATATCTGATTACACGTTATTTATATATAGTAAATTATCCAAGCATTATTTTATCGTATATTATAATTTCAAGTAACTTAATGACAAAACTAAATTTAAATAAAATACACACAAAAAATAAAGGAAAGGGGAATTGTTTAACAAAACGTTTGTGTCATTATCATTATGTACATACTTTCTGGCTGATAATATGAACTCATTGAAAGTAATTTAAACATATCAATGTTAAACGAAAAAAAAATGTCTAAAAACAATATACATCAAATATTTAGAACGTATTATCAAAGATAAAAAGGGAGAGAAACACACAGAGCCCGAAGGCTTCTCACATGTGTCTATCAAATTTAGTAAATTTATCAAACGATAATTTATTTATACATTTTTTGAAACCATTTAAATTTTGGGCTTCAACTACTTCTTGAGGAAGAGAATTCCAATATTTAGCAGTTCTCGAAGCATAACTATGCATATTATTGTCATTTTTGGTTTTTGGTAGCATTAACTTAAATCTATGGTCATTTTTACCCCTAAAACTAGCCCACGTAAAGAAGTCATCAAAGTTAAGATCGTTTAATTTGTTTATTATACCATATCCCATACTTAAATCAAATTTAATTCTCCTCACTTCAAGAGGTTCTAAATTAAGAAAATTTAATCTTTTTAAGTAACTATTGGATAGAGAAAGACCACACCTTGCAAATATTCTCCTAGTAAAGTATCGTTGGACGTTCTCAACTGTATCAATATCCTTATATAAATAAGGTGACCAAACCTGGCAACAGTATTCAAGTATAGGCCGAGCGAATGCTTTGTAGGATGTGATTAAAGCCGATATATTTTTAGTCTGAAAACAACGAAAAATCATGTTAACTATGGCTAACGCTTTTTTTGAAATAGTGTTACAATGATCTGCAGATTTTAAGTTAGATGAGATTTGGACACCAAGATCTCTAGCTTCTTTAGCCGTTTTTAGTTTTTGATTATTTATAAAAATAGGTATTTCAGGATTACCATGACCAAAATATAATGTGCTACATTTTTCCTCGGCAATAGTTAATTGCCATTTTTGTGCCCAAGATATTAATTTATTAATTGCAGCTTGAAGGTTAGTCGATTGTTCTGATTTTTTTCTAGTCTCATAGAGCTTAACGTCATCAGCAAATAATTTGCATGTGACATTAAACTCTTTTAGCTCCTCTGGCAAATCATTAATAAACAAAAGAAATAGCAAAGGTCCAAGAACAGTTCCTTGTGGAACGCCGGATATAACTTTGCATTCTGTGGAACTGTTCTTACCCATTACTACCTTTTGTGTTCTGTTACTTAAAAACGCAGTTATCCAACTCAATAGGTCTCCAGTGATTCCATAAGCTTGAAGCTTAGAAATAAGTTTAGTATGACAAACGGAGTCAAAGGCCTTACTAAAATCAATAAACACTGTATCTATAAGAAATCCTTTGTCTATGGCTTTAACCCAATCATTTATTGACTCTAGTAGAAGAGAACAAGTTGAACGCTTTCTTAAAAAGCCATGTTGGTCTTTTGAGATAAGTTTGTTTATTTTTAAATAATTTAGAAGTTGATCGCTGATACAAGTTTCCATAACCTTGCAGGCGATGCAAGTTAAAGAAATTGGACGGTAGTTTTTTGCTATACTAGAGCACCCTTTTTTAAAAATTGCAATAACTTCAGCTGTTAACCAAGAGAATGGGAGACTGTGGGTTCTAAATGAAACTTCAAAAATCGATGTAAGTGGATCGGCAAGTGAACTAGCTAAATTTCGAAATACTATAGGTGGTAAACTATCTGGGGTCCTACCGGTTTTATTTTTTTGTTTCTTTAGGGCTTTAAGTACAATTTGCGGCGTGAACTTTATATTACTTAGTTTAACATTTTGGGAAATTTTAGAGGACAATTTTTCAGGTTTATTATTGTCTTCTGTGAAATTATCACAAAAAGCTAAGTTCAAAACTTCACATTGATCTCTAGGTTCAGTTGCTAAACTTCCATCAGGTTTTTGTAGAGGTGGTAATATTTCGGTAGCTTGCCCTTTACGCAAATTTTTAACAAAACTAAATAAACGGTTTTTGTCATTGCTTTTAAGTATTTTATTTTCTCGCCGTTCATTAACTTTTGTTACTTCTTTTTGAAAAAGTTTATTTAGTTTATTGTATTCAGCTTTACTTTCTAAATTATTACGGTTTTTCCAAAGTTTTTTCTTTTTAATCATAATACTTCGAACATATTTTGGGTAGATACGCTTTTTGTGGTTATTAATTTTTTGCCTTACAGGTACAAATAAATCAATTGCTTTTTCTATGTGCGAACTTATAATCTTCCAATGAGTTTCAGCTGATGCGCTAGCCTGAAAAAGACCACAAAAATCAATTGATTTTAAGTAAGCGTTCATTTGTTCCCAATTAGCTTGTTTAAAATTATAAAAACTTTCCGAATTATTAACTGTTTCTACGGTACCTGGCGATCGACACAAAAATTCTATACTGTTGTGATCGCTGTTAAAAAGAGGTTCATTAACTTTAATGTTAGAAACATGTAACTCCTCATTACAAAAAATTAAATCTAAAAAATTGTGACCTCGGGTGGGTTCGGAAACCAGTTGAGTATAAGATTTTTCGTTTAAAACTTTTGAAAAAATAGATGAAATTTTATTATCACAAACACTGTTACGCCAAAAATTATTAGGGATATTAAAATCCCCGCATAATATAACGGGAAATTTTGTATCGGTCAGGTTTGATAAAAGCTCACAGAACAATTTGCAATAATCATTGTCACTGTTAGGAGGTCTATAAAAGCTTACAATTCTACTTGGGCTATCCCCAAGCAAATCTATTGCAATAAGCTCAAGGGAATCAAACTTTTCCGGTATAAAAATTTTACGAACTTTAATATCTTGTTGCACAAATATGGCAACGCCGCCGCCTACTTTTTTAGGCCGGTCCTTGCGAAAAATATTATATTTATGTTTAGCACTAAGCATTTTGTCAGTAATTTCAGGCTTTAGCCATGTTTCAGTGAAAACTAAGATTTTATAATCGTTTTCATTAAGTAAATTTTCAAGTAAGTTGCGATTTTCGAAACTGTATATACTGCGCACATTTGCATATATGCAATTTAAATAATTTAAATTATTTGATTTTTGACATCTTATAATAGGTGTGATCTCTCCCGTTAGGATTTTAAAGTATTTTCCTTTTCGGAAAGAACCCACCGCCCAGTGCTATCATTATATACATATTTGGCGAAAATATAGTCTCCTTTGCGGTTTTTACGGACAGAGTAGCTTACGCTGGTATTACCATTATCACGTAGTTCACAATTTTTGATAAACGCTTTTCGACGCAGGTCTCTGTAGGCGCTGAACTCTTTTCTTTGCTCAAAGGGCATAGACGCCCGCATGAAAAGACCCTTGGCTCTAAGGTTGCTTTCAGGTAATTTAAAAATTTGCGTGTAAGCTTCCAGCAAGTTTCTTGCGCATAAATGTCCTTGTCCTGTGTGATTCATCATAGAAATTTTAACCAAGCGCGGTTTTTTTTCTGCACTTGATGACTCATATCTAGAGCTATCCCGGGGTCTACCAAGCCGTTCTGCACTCATCACATGTTTCCAGTGGTCGTCTAAATTTAGGCTAGCAAACAAATCTTTGAGATTATTTAACAGATTTGTAAGGGTTTCACCGGAAGTTTCTGGAAAGTTTGACAAAATCAGCTGGCACTTCATTTCTTTTTCACTGAGTACTTCCTTAACAGCATAGTAAACTGGTGCTTCTGAGGGATTAATCCCTTTTTTTACGGCCGCTGCGTAGGATGTACTGTCTGACATCGATACGCTGGATTTAGATATTTTATCGATTTGTTTTGCCAAGCTGTTCAATTGGCTAACGATTTCCGGAATGTTTTTGGCTAAATTCGCTTTTATCTGGCTAATGGCTATCCCGTTTTGAGCGATTTCACCAGATAGTTCTTCACATGATATTGGGTTTTCCGATGACGTGGAAAACTTACGAGGCGATACTCTCATAGGTGGTAATGAGCACGCTGTTTTCTCGCAGAAAAACCGGAAATGATGGCCCGGAAGATCCAACAACTGCTTAGTTGAGGCATTAGGTTTAAAATTGCTTAGACCTAAGCATTTGAAATGGAATACCTCTTCACAGTTAAAGCATTGAATGTAAGATACATGCAATTCTCCGGCGGGTTTTTTGCAAGAAACGCAAGTGTCCATTATTGAGCTGTCTATAATAGTTGATGCTGAGTCATCAGAAGTTGACATCACGTAATAAATAAATGCGAAAATTCGACTTTCCTGTCGATAAGTGGAGCAGCAATAAAAAACAGGGGAGGTTGCGGATGAGTCCAGTAGGGGCTTCAAGAGCACACCCTACAACACGCAAAAGGGCTGGGGGGCACGTGAATGAGTTCAGTAGGGGCTTTGAAAACTCGCCTTACTACACGAAAAAGCTGTTAATTACGTGAAGAAGAGTCACAGAATCAGTAAAACCGATAAAAAACGATGGAGAATCCAGTTCGAAGAAGTTATAAAAAGTTTGTATGGCACCAAAAAGGGCTGCTGGCTATTAAAAATTTGAATTCGATTAATTCAATGTACACAAAGGTCTCGGAAAAAAACGGAAATAATTCATATATAACGGTGGTTAACTAATAAACATGAGTAAAAAACATAGATAACAGCTTGTTTTAGAAAAATGTTGAAAAAAGAGCAAAATAGTTAGTTTTCTAAACTTTTTATGTTCACTTTTTTAGTTCCAACGTTATATACCAATTACGTTTATTTCTTCTCGATATCTTTGTGTACATTAAATTAACCGTCGTGATTGTTCATAACTATTGCCAAAACGAACCATAAAAATTTTTAAAGGTTGCAAATTTATCCTTAGGTATTATGTTCTTGGTACATATAACTTAATTTTTTCCCGCTTGCAAACAAATCATTGTATAAATTACTCATCATTCTTACAAACAATAGCTAAAAAAAATCATTAATTTCGTCTGAATGAATTACTTTAAAAGAATCGAGTTTATTAAAAATTCCGGTAGCGAATTGGGCAGGGAGCGAATTCTCCAGGAAGCGAATTGTCCCTAATGAAGTAGGTTTGATAAGATTTGCGTTTATAAAAACTTCCGGGAGCGAATTGTCCCTAATGAAGTTGGTTTGATAAGATTTGCGTTTGTAAAAGTTTCCGGGAGCGAATTGTCCCGGGAGCGAATTGTCCCGGGAGCGAATTGTCCGGGAGCGAATTGGCGGGAGCGCATTGTCCCCAATTCCTTTTTTATACATAGTTCCCTTTTTTTTAAAGTAAAACTTTAATATAGCTAACGAATATTACCAAAATAACAGCAAACAAAAAAATCAATTTTTTTAATGGCAGTACTCATTTAATACTTTTTTAATTGCACCAAATTCAAAACTCCAGCTTTTTCGTACCCTAACGTAACTTCTATTAAGTTTTATTAATAACCGTTCAGTAGAAACGTTTTCTTTTGAATAATGATGCATAAAAAACAATATTTGAAATAACCAAGCGATAAGCGATATCTTTTTAATAACTCTTTACCGTTGGGAATTAATTTTTGGTGTAATACAATTTTTTCTCAGTGTGACCTGATACATCGATTTGTATTAACTAAAAAGCAAATAAAAATACACCACGAATTAATATACTGCACCTTTAACTCTCAGTTTTTTTTTAAAAAACATTGAGTAAACAAGCACTTCCAAATTTTTCAAATAAATATTATACGAAAAAATCGAGATCGGCGTTTGATATTTAAATGAAATGCAATGGTAATTTAGACGGGAGTGTTTCGAGAAATGATACCTGCATTCAGAGTTAAGTGTACCTCCACTGGCTTTGAAAAGTCCCTTGTACTTTGTAGCTAACGTTTTTTTATAATTCGTGTTGTTAATTTTTCTCATAAATTTAATCTAAGAGTCTGTCTTAATGGAAATCGGTTCAGAATGCATGCAGATCTATGAACAATCACGACGATTAATTCAATGTTCACAAAGGTCTCGGAAAGAAACGGAAATAATTCGTATATAACGGTGACATTACTAAAAAAACATGACTAAAACAATAGACAACCGCTTGTTTTGGAAAAATGTTGAAAAAAGAGCAAAATAATTGGTTTTCTAAACTTTTTATGCACATTTTTTTAGTTCGCCAGCGTCATATAACAATTACATTTAATTTTTCTCGAGACCTTTGTGTACATGAATTAACCGTCGTGATTGTTCATTCATATATAAATAGACGTAATGTGTGTGTGTGTGTGTGTGTGTGTGTGTGTGTGTGTGTGTGTGTGTGTGTGTGTGTGTGTGTGTGTGTGTGTGTGTGTGTGCGTGCGTGCGTGCGTGCGTGCGTGCGTGCGTGTGTGCGTGTGTGTGTGTGTGTGTGTGTGTGTGTGTGTGTGTGTGTGTGTGTGTGTGTGTGTGTGTGTGTGTGTGTGTGTGTGTGTGTGTGTGTGTGTGTGTGTGTGTCTGTGTGTGTGTGTCTGTCTGTTTTTTTTGGTTTATTTTTATATTTAAAAAAAACCAAAATCTGATTTTTTTTGGTTAATACTGGACAACGTTTTTTTCACTAAAAAGGGGAACGACCTTCTACCCCAACCAGAAAAAGGATTGGGCTAAATGAGATATTATTGCAAAGCTTACAGGTCGGGGAATGTTATAAAGGTAATGAATTTAAAAAAATCCATGGACATTCTTAGGCCGGGCAACGCATTTGCACAAAAACGGGGGCCATATGGATTTTGGAAGTTGACAAATTTTTTGTCGTTGAATTGGCTTAAACTTATTGGTTAAATAATTAGTCAATTAAAAGCCAGAATATTATGTTTTTTTGGAAAGATGAACATGAACATCTTTATACTGGACAACGTTTTTTTCACTAAAGAAGGGAATGACCTTGCTCCCCAACCACAAAACGGATTGGGCTAAATGAGATATCACTGCAAAGCTTGCACTTTGGGGAATATCATAAAAGGATTAAATGCTTAAAAAATAACATGGTCGTTTTAAATCTGGACAACATAATTTCACCAGAGGGGCCCCACAAATTTTAAAAGTTAAATTTATTTCTATTGCTAATTGTTGCTATTTTCATTGCTATTTATTACCAATAGATATTAGTAAATGGAAACCCAGCGTATCATTTCTTTTGAAAAAAATCAACATGAACATTATTATGTTGGACAACGAATTTAAAAAAAAAGTTGGGATGGACCTTTCTCCTTAGTTACAAAAAAATTGGCCTAAATGAGATATCATTGGAAGGCTTACAGCTCAGAGAGTGTCGTAAGGGGGTTAAAATTAAAAAAAAACAACATGGACATCTGTATGCTGGACAAACCATTTTTACCAAAACGACGAAAAGGATTATCCTTGCTAACTACTAAACAAAGTGAGTTAAATAAAATAGCATTGCAAAGCTAGTAAATTAATCCGAGAAATACAGATATAATTATTTGTCAGCCGTATGGCTGACACGGGCTACTTGTTACCTTGTAAATTTCCCTTGTCTTTTCGATAGCTTTCGCATCACCTTTTTTATATGTACCGATTTCGGCAGTGTTCCCGGCCATTAATGTATCTAAAACAGCAAAAATTATTGATTTTTTTATTTTAATATTTTTTATTTCTTTTTAAAATACACATTCATAAAGGAAAAATATATATTAGACACTGTTGATGTTAAACAGACCGATGGGAACGATCAGCTATTTAGAAATGCGGCAAGTTTGGTCTCTGCCATCTTTACTAGATTTATTTAAAACATTTTTAAATAAGAATAGTTACTAGATTTATTTAAAACATTTTCAAACAAGAAAAAGAATTTTTACTAGATTTATTTAAAACATTTTTAAACAAGAGTAGTTACGAACCAATATGCAGCAATATAATTTTTTAGGTACACATTTTAATCGCCGTTCAAGTATGGAAAATCACGACAGCTAATTTAATGTATAACAAAGGTCTGAAAAAGATTTAAAAATAATTTGTATATGACTGTGGTTAACGAAAAAAAAAACATGATCATAATACACGAAAATAACAATTAAACATAAAGCATTTATTCTAAAAAAATCTGGTTGTAAATAGTTATTTCTCTCTTTTTTCGGTCTTATACAAATTATTTTCAATTCTTCTCATAACCCTTGTGTATTGAATTAACCGTCGTGATTCTATAATAGAAAACGACGTTTTCAAAACCACAGTAAGATATGTTGTTATTTATTTGTGTGTTTGTCACATTTTTTATTTCTGTTTATAAAAATTTTGAAATTTGAGCTTCTTTTGCTAAAAATTGAAACAAATTTTATGTTTGTGAAAATGTTTGATTTTTTGCTGTAGCGATCGATATTAGTGTATGTGTATGGATTTTGTGTTTGTATGTGTGTCTATTTGTGTATGCATTTTTTTGCCAACACCCGATCAAAAAAATAATAATAATTTATACTGTCCATAAGCAACCTGACGGGAGTGAAATTTTAATTGTTAGATCTCTAAAAACAAATATCAATTTTTGACAAACGTATTCTGTCTGTCTTTTATTTTTTGTCTTTCTATGGGGTATCTGATTTAATTTCGGCCAGGCCTTTTTCGGCCACTAATTTAGGGTGTTAGAAAATTCACTTAATTTTAAAACACAAAAGAATTAGCACAAAAGTAACTGGATGAATGTTGAATAAAGTGTTTTTGTAAAAGTTTTTTATTTGTGTTATTCTGCATTAGTGATTTTTTTTGTGATTTTCTTAATTTTTGCTTTGTGTTTAAACTGCATCAAATTTAGAACGAAGCACAATATAACCTTAAAATATCTTTTATTTAAGGCTCAAAATTGTTAAATTCATGTTTTGATATTATCTTCAAAATTACTTTGCAATGCGTTCAACTAACTGCGCATTTTAAGATTCCGTGAATTTCGGCCACCTTCAAATTTAGGCAAAAGAACTTGCCGTTTTTTGCTGTTTTCAAATATCATCGTACTATCGTATTTATAAAGATTTTTTTTTGCTCGTTTGACTTTTTTTGACGTTTTTTTAAGCCAAAAAATCAACAAAAATATAGGTTATTAAAACTTGTTTTTATAAGGTTTGACATAATTATATTAAGTCTTGCTAATACCTATTAAAGTTTGCAAACCGGAAAAAATTAAATTATATGTACCAAGAACAATACCTAAGGATAAATTTGCAACCTTTAAAAATTTTTATTGTTCGTTTTGGCAATAGTTATAGCCAGTTTTTTATAGGTGGCCGAAGTTAATGGCTCGCGCCTTAATTTCGGCCACTATAAAAAAAACTTTAAACCTCCACTGTTCTTTAAGTGTAACAGAATTTTTAAAATTTTGCACTGGAATAACAAAAAATAGCTTTTTTAAACCAATAATTTGGGTCGATTGGAAAAACCAGAAAAAATTTATCCAAAAAAATAAAAAAAGGTGGCCGAAATTAAGTCAGTTACCCTACCTGTGCGAAGGGCGACCTCTTTGGCGATATTAAGGGCCCGTATGTTCATGGGCTCGTAGTCGTGGAGTCGTCCGACCATCTTGAGCCATTCTTCGGAACAGTGGTACTAAAACCGGACCAATACAGTTAATTCACAAGGTGCCAAAGTTATGAATGATTACAAAAGAAAATTATGAAATACGACTGAAAAATCTCCGAAAGTATTTTGCATAATGATATCTAAAAGGAAGGTGGGATAAAACGGAGATCAAAAATAGCACAATTGTTTAACAAAAAAAAAACATAAATCTTAACAATACACAAAAATTAAATGCACCACAGAAGAAACTGAATAATAAATCATAAACCCATTAATAAAACATACATCATCTTTTAATTTGTTTCCTACATTTTACCATTAAATACGTTCTATATTTTAGCATTAAAAAATTTTTAACAGTAAAATGTGGGAATTAAATTGGGTGGAGATGTATGTTTTATTAAAGAGTGCATGTATTATTATTTAGTTATTCGATTTTGCATTCAAATTTTCTATTATAATTTGCCCTTTCCTTTGTTTTTATTGTTAAAAAATTGTTTATCGTAAAAAAAATTTAGGCATTCACGTCAGAATTTTAAGGGCCCTAAAAATGTCATTTATTATGTGTGATTGATGGCTATATATTTTGCTCCGTGGGAAGAGGGTGGTGAGAGGAGCAGCGGCGCTCAATGCCGTCAGGACCAGGGGCCTATTTCATAAAAATTTCTGAAATTGTAAATTAATAAATGCATTTTATTTCTTCTTATTTTATTAATTAAAAAATACGTATGTAACTGTGGAATTTACGGAATTTACAGACATGTAATTTTTTAAATTCTAAACGCAATTTTATTAATATACTTTTTAATTAAAAATACAAAAGAAAAATATGCGTTTATTAATTTACAGCTGTAAATTAATTACAAGCAATTTTTATGAAATAGGCCCCAGGGGCCTATTTCATAAAGATTTATGTAATTGTAAATTAATAAACGCATTTAATTTCTTCTTATTTTATTAATTAAAAAAATACGTACGTAACTGTGGAATTTAGGGAATTTACAGACATTTAATTTTTTAAATTCTAAACGCAATTTTTTTAATATAATTTTTAATTAAAAATACAAAAGAAAAATATGCGTTTATTAATTTACAGCTGTAAATTAATTACAGGCAACTTTTATGAAATAGACCCCAGGTGCGAATAAAGTGTTTAAAAAAATATGGTTTTGAAATGCAGGCGCGAATATGGCTAAATCAGTGGGGACAAAGGTGCGTTATTAGACAAATGCAAGCACCTCTTTCCTAACAAATAGCCGCGGCGGGCATGTAAAAACACTATTTAGACAACATATGGCGAGTTCTTTCGTGTTTTTTTTCGCCTATAGGATTACTTCTGTTGAGAACAATGAATCTCGACCAGCGTGTCTTTAGTGTCCGTTTTTATCCACCCCTCCTTTTATTACCATAATTATGCAATATATTCTTCGAAACCTTTATGAGCATTATCGAATTTTCTTATTCTTCCTAAATTTTAAACGCGCATTGTTGCGTCGCGGAACTGCATATCGATATTTTAGCGCAGCGATTAGGAGGTTTCCAAAAGCAAACTTCATCCTCATGAAAAAAATTAAATTAAAAAAATTGCTATTTTAGCGAAAATAACTTGGTAATAATTGAATGCAAAATATTGATTATATTTTTTAATTCTTCAAAAATAGTAAAACTATAAAATAATATATTAAAAACATGTATGCAAATTTAGGATATTTATTTTTGTGGGCCTATTTAAAATTAAATTATTAAAAAGTCGTCTTAGTGTAGGATTAGAAGTACACATTTTTTTTGTAAATATTGCATTTATTACAATTTTAATAAATAAATCAATAATAAGAAGCAAAATTAAAAATGTGTCAACGCAATACAATACGCCTTTTTCCGTGAAGGTTAGATTTGCTTTGAATGAAACCTGTTCGCTGTAATATAAAATCAGTCTCCGCATAACCAAAACCAATAAAATAACACACGCGCTTTCACATCACGCGAAAGTTTATGATCAAAATCTCGGTTTTTTCAGTCTCAGGACTGAATTAAACCAATTTTATTTGAAGTTTTTAATGAAACCAAATTCATTTGCGATAATCATTATTTCCAAGCATTCATTGGTGTGAAGTGATATGAACACATTATGTTGAATTGGACTCCTAATGTTATGGACGTTAGTAAAAAGATTTTAAACAGATCGGGTTGTTAATGGTAGGGCGTCGAAGTTTCAGGACCGGCACCGCATGGCCTCTGATCTATGGTATAATGCGCTTTGTGAAAAAACAGAAATTCAGTCCTTTAATGTTTACAAAAATATCGTTGAATTAAATTAAAATTAAAAAACTTAGAAAAAAATATCGTAGAAATTCTCGGTTCGGATTTGCTTATTTACAACATTTGCCTAATTCTGCCTATTGTGAATAAAAGTACTATTGTACACTATTTAGTTTATTGGAAGTTTTTTGTTATACAAATAAATTGTGAGTTACAAATTTGAATTCTACAATAAGTTTTTTTGTAACATCGAAAACTGGTAGAACAACAAATGAAATAAAAACATAAACTTAAAAGTTCCATCGTCTAAAGTTGATAAAATTAAATTGATTAGATAGTAACTAAGTTAAAAGTTCTAAAATTGTCGTTGGAAGCGATTTGAAATATTTTACATTTTGATTTATAACTGATTGAGTTTTTATTTACTAATTTCGTATAAATTCTGTTACAGTAAATGCTTCCACCACATCCGAGCCTGCGTGCACAAACTCCTCGTGAAGCTGCTTGAGAACCTCAGGGTGATCCAATACAACTTCCGGAATATACGCTCCCGCCTAAACGAAAATTCCATTTTTAGAAGGCGCAACAATTTGCATACTGCGAGTAGTGTTATAGTGATTTTCCTGCCCTGTAATGCCATGCACCGGAGCCCTGCTTAATATTAAGCAATTTAAAATTATTTTTAGTATTTTTTATGTATCCGCGTTTTTAGGACTATTTTTAGTATTTTAATAAGTTTAAAAAATCAGCTTACAAAAAAGCATTTACAAAATAATCTATGGAAATTAGTACAAAAATAGGGCGGAGCTCTAAAGCATTAGTGGTTGCTCCAGGACTCCGTTTAGGAGTTTGAAGCTATGGGGAACATCGGTACTGTATCAAAAATATTTTCGTATGTATTATTGCAGAAATCATTGTCGTGTCGGAAGGATTCGTCCCTATCAAACCAATTAGCATGACTTTTTCCGTAAGTATATGATACAATTTTTATAAATTTGATTTAAATAGCCATTTCGCACATCTCCAACAAAAAGGACAAAAAGGTTAAGTAGTCAGGCAAGTACTTAAGTAGCTACTTTGTTAAGTAGTTTAGGTTGCAACCCGATTTTAAGCTACTAGCAAGGTAACTGGACATTAATTAAAAAGGCACTTACATTGTAAACTGCCGATTTAGGTATTTATGGTACAACGGGGCAAAAGTTCACCGCAAAACGTAAAGTGAAAAAATTTTTGTTTGTTTATTTTTCTTTCTTATCAGCTATTTGAAAAGATTTTGTAATTTACACGTTTACTTCAGTACAAACCTCTTCAAGGCAATATAGGAAAAGAAATTGTATAGGCACCTTGCACTGAAACGCAGTTTATACATGAAGTATGCAATATACATAAGTGTCACCATAAATGATAATTACCGTATCTCCTACTTATCTTTTGAGTATGCAGAGCAACGGACCGAAACCGCGCGAAATTTCGATCGGTTGATCTGCATACTACGAAAGATAAGTAGGAGTACGGTAATTATCCATTATGGTGACGCTTATGTATATTGCATACTTTATGTATTAACTGCGTTTCAGTGCAAGGTGCCTATGCTTTTATTTTGGTTTGATTGGTGGTAAACCATCTAAAAACTTTTACTTTCTTGACGGTTTAAAAAAAGCATAATGAAAAATTCAGCACAGTTTTGATATAAGTTTGGGTGTATTCGAATCTTAAACACAATTGTTATTACAAATTATGGAATTAGTGGGAATTATACAAATTTTTGAAACTTTTATAATATATTGATGGATTATTTTGAAGTGGTTATTAATAAGGTTAGTAATGTCTCTCGAATTTTAGGGTCTATGGAGCTGAGGGAGTTTGGACCTCGGAGCCTTACGTTAGAAACTGAACCTAAAGTAAAAAATGCTAAAACCTATATACCTAATCTAAGTTGAACCTAAATTTAAGCTCAGACCAAATTTTACGGGGTTCAAGTTATTAATATCAAAGTTTTTAAAGTTCCTAAAAAATTTGGACGGCTCTAAGTTCCTTACTTTCAAATCTAAAGACTCCATACTTCCGTTATTCCGTAATTTGGAGCCAAAAATAAAAACAAATGGTAGTAGTGGTAGTATTTTTTCAACGCTGAAAGTGACATTTTCGTTTAAAACGAATTAAAAAAACAGTTTATTTCATGAAGAAAAAATGAAAAAAAATAACCTGCAAATAACCCCTTCGTTCCAGCTCGATTAAATATCCCTCCGCGACAATCACAGTCTCCCCATCCAGTAAACGTTCCTTTAGACCTTAAAAACAGGTCTGATGTGATTGTAAAATTGTACAGATATTTTTAGAAAAATAAGTGGTTTTTTTTAATTATCAAACTTTTTTTCATAATTGACTTTTTTGAATCTGAACTTTTTTTGAATAAAAAAATGTGGACACTAACACATAACCAAAAATATATATGTTTGCTTATAACTACTAAAGGGAAACCCAACGTGGCTGCAACAGTTGTTCGTTGGATTAAAAAATCTCCCCATTAAGTAACCATAAACACGAGAATCTGACGTCATTTTATCAGCCAATTAATTTCGATTTAATACAGAATTTTTGTTTGATAAAGTGACGTCAAATTCTCGTGATTTGGGTGGTTACTTAATGGGGGACATTTTTTAATCCGACGAACAAATGTTGCAGCCGAATTAGGGACACTTAGCTCCCGCCAAATTAGTAAAAATAAAGTTAAAATTTGTGCTTTGAAACTAATTTTAAAACTACGTAAGTTTTTTTAAATGTTTTGGTTGTAAAAATATTCAAATTTTAAAAAATTAATTTAAAAAAGTCCATTCCAAACTTTTAAATTAAGCAGTTTCTGTAATTGAAACATTAAAAAACTAGAAACCAAGCGCCCCTGTAGCGCCGTACCTACGAAGCGGCAAAAGACTAAAAATCCCCAAAAATGCTTTTGCTTAAGAAAATATTTAAGAAATTGTGAAAGGAAGTGGTCAATATTTTAAACAATAAATCTATATATAAATGACTTAATTTATATATAAATAGACGTAATGTGTGTGTGTGTGTCTGTGAGTCTGTCTGTGTGTTCCCTAACTTCTCCTTAACCACCCAACGGATTAAGGTGAATGAAGTATCGTTGGAAAGCTTATACCCTAGGGAATGTCGTAAGGGGGCTGAAATTTTGAAACATCTTTATACTGGACAACGCGTTTTCACCAAAGGGGGGATCCTATGGATTTTGGAACTTAAAAATTTTTTTGTCCAGGAATTGGCTTAAACTTATTGGTGTAATTCGCCGATGTAAAGCCAGAATATCATGTTTTTGTGGAAAAAATGAACATGGACATTATTATACTGGACAACGTTTTTTCACTAAAGAAGGGAATGACCTTTCTCCTTAACCACAAAAGGAATTGGGCTAAATGAGATATCATTGCAAAGCTTACAGTCCAAGGAATGTCATAAAGAGGGTCAAATAAAAAAAAAAATTGCGTGGACATATTTAGTCTGGACAACACTTCACAAAAGGGGGAACCTATGGACTTTGGAAATTAAAAATTTTTTGTCTCTAAATTGACTCGAACTATAAAACCAAAATGTGATTTTTTTTGGTAAGATTAACATAGACAACTTAATACTGAACAATGTTTTTTTACTCAAAAGGAGAACGACCTTCCTTCCTAACCAGAAAAAGGATTGGGCTAAATGAGATATCATTGCAAAGCTTACAAGTCGGGAAATGTCATAAAGGTGTTGAAATTAAAAAAAATTTATGGACATCCTTAGGCTGGACAACGTATTTGCGCAAAAATGGGGGCCCTATGGCTTTGGAAGTTAAAAAATTTTTTGTCGTTGAATTGACTTAAACCTATTGGTTAAAGATTAAGTCAATAAAAGCAAGAATATTATATTTTTTTGGAAGGATGAACATGAACATTTTTATACTAGACAAAGCATTTTCACCAAAAGAAGGAATGACCCTTCTCCCCAACCGCAGAATAATTTAGGTTGAATGAGGTATCACTGCACAGCTTGCAATTGGGGAATGTCATAAAAGGATTAAATCTTTAAAAAATAACATGGTCATTTTTAATCTGGACAACATAATTTCACCAGAGGGACCCCATAAATTTTAAAAGCCAAATTTATTTTTATTGCTTATTGTTGCTATTTTCATTGCTATTTATTACCAATATGTATTAGTAAATGGAAACCCAGCGTATCATTTTTTTGGAAAAAATCAACCTGAACATTATTATGTTGGACAACGAATTTTTTAAAAAGTTGGGATGGACCTTTCTCTTTAACTACAAAAAAGATTGGCCTAAATGAGATATCATTGGAAATCTTAGAGCTCAGAGAGTGTCGTAATAGGGTTAAATTTTTTTAAAAAAACATGGACATCTGTATGCTGGACAAATCATTTTTACAAAAACGACGGAAAGGATCATCCTTGCTAACTACTAAACGAAGTGAGTTAAATGAGATAGCATTACAAAGCTTATAATTCAGGAAATTATCATAAAAGGACTGAATTTCGAGAAATTAGCAAATTAATCTGAAAAATAGAGATATAATTATTTGTCAGCCGTATGGCTGACACGGGCTACTTGTATGGGCACCTTGCACTGGAACTCCGTTTATACATGAAGTATGCAATATACATAGTGAGTCACCATAATGGATAATTACCGTATCTCCTACTTATCTTTCGTAGTATGCAAATCAACCGATCGAAATTTCACGCGCTTTCGAGGGTTGTTCTACATACTACAAAAGATAAGTAGGAGATACGGTAATTTCCATTATGGTGACTCGCTATGTTTATTGCATACTTCATGTATAAACCGAGTTCCAGTGCAAGGTGCCTATTTAAAATATTTGAAACCGTAAAATGTAGTAGTCACTCGCTGTTTTTCAAATTTCCACCTACATATGATTGGTACCAGTTGTCATTGTACCCTCTTCCTATACTAAAAAACCCTATTCAGAACTAGTCTATAATCGATGTTTAAAAAAATTTTATAATAAAAATTATGGATTAAAAACATTCATTAAGAGCCATAGAAAAACATATAATGACACATGATGCTTGGTATTTTGTTGTTTTGTTAACCCCTCAATAACTTGGGCGTAAAAAAATTAGGCGGTGCGAAGCTACTGCAAATGTCGCGTAGAGAATATTAATTTTTTTTAACAACAAAAACTTTGACACAGCAAAAACTACATTCATAAAATAAAGCTACCTACTATTTTTCAATTTTAAAAACTAGCTTTTTGCATTTAAAAATCCTTTTAATTTACCTTTGACCATGTTGTACAACTGGAGTTAAAGCCAAATAAATTTATTAACAATAGTTAAAAATACTACAGATATTTTAACAATCTGTACAAAAATGATGTGCTCCATTAAAGAATATCATTAAGCACATCTTTATTTCATAAAACACACACATATATTATATATAATATATGCATAAATTTCTAGGTTGAAAATGCGAGAAAGCATGTTTTATTCAAAGAAAAACTCTAAATAATCATAACCATATAAGAATTATAATATAGGCACCTTGCACTAGAACTCAGTTTATACATGAAGTATGCAATATACATAAGCGTCACCATAATGGATAATTACCGTATCACCTACTTATCTTTTGTAGTATGCAGATCAACCGATCGAAAGCGCGCGAAATTTCGATCGCTTAATCTGCATACTACGAAAGATAAGTAGGAGATGCGGTAATTATCCATTATGTTGACTCGCTATGTTTATTACATACTTCATGTATAAACCGAGTTCCAGTGCAAGTTGCCTACATAAAAATTCGTTCACGCAATTTACAATATAATAAAACATATTGGCTTCTAATAGCTTTCTTATAGCATTTTGACACCTGTTTTCAGTTCAGGATCCCAAAATCTCAAAAACAACAAAAACACGCAACGTTCACGTAAGAATTTTAAGGGCCATCAACGTTCACGTAAGAATTTTAAGGGCCATCAAATGGCGGGCAGTGTTTGTGATTTGGCACTATGTTTGGCTTCACAAGAATGAAAGTGGGAGGAGGCGATGTTATAGCCGGCGCTCTAGGCCGCCGGGCCAATTAAGTGTTTAAAAACAGGGCTTCAAAATGCATGCACAAATATGGCTAAACAAATACCCGCGTGCTGTTGAACAAATAGCGCGTGACAGCATATTAAATTCACTATTAAGACATTTAGCGGGTTTTTTGTTTACTATAAAATTAAACTTTATAGAAAAATCAAGTGGACTGGCGACAAAACCTGAGCTTTGCAATGGTATATTTCAAAATAGGGAAAAAGATATCTACGGGACGGGACATATATCCAATCATAACATCGAAACACAGGATCTTGGGTATCAGTTCAAAATGTTAAAAAATTGTTAATCTATGACATCATTACTGTGACCATGGTGAAGAATCTGGTCCTAAAAAACCTAAAACTTTTTATTGAAACGATATAAGACCACCATTTGGTTTGCTGTTAGTTTAAGTTTTTTGGAGTATTTGTTGCAAATTTAAGCGACATTCATTCGTTCAGTGTTTTATGACATCGAGAATGCGCAAGATTTTGGTGATTTTCTCCAAAAAATATGGGCAGCGATTCAGTTTAGAGCTTACTATTTAACCTTTTGGGTGTTTTTTGTCGAAAAAGCGCTGCGAATCCGCAGAAGGTATTGCGCAAAGTGCTGCACTGTATTAAACTTCGCGTTTGGCATCGTCAGGACGCGGAATTTCACATTGAGCAGCACTGACGCGAAACCCTTCTGTGCATTTGTAGCGAAAAGAATCACAAAGGATTAATGTGCGTTATTTTTTTAATACTGGTATATTAAATGTACGCCCTTTTGGAGCTATCGTTCAGAATAACTTTTTTTCTAGAAGGGTGACCCCGCTAAAAAGAAAATGACTTTTTTTGTTTCAGGGTTTTTTTCCAAAAATAAATATTAGACACCATACGAGCCGTCTTTTGATATAAAAGTATAATTGCCAATATATTTCTATTCTAGTTTAACCCATTCCCGTGAAAGCCCTTTCCCCCTTACAACCGTGAAACTTTCGTACGACAAAGGTAAAACTTTCGTCTCACGGTAGTGGTATTTTCGTATGACAAATGTCGTACGTAAACCTTACCGCGGTAAGCTCTTTGCATGACCTAGGTCTTACATCCGTCACACATAAATTTTTGTGCGCGAATAGTACCCAGTGAGCGAGCAAATTAAATTTGTTAAAGCTGTACGGTAGCAATATGCAAATTTTTGCAACATGAAATATCCTACGTAATACACTGTATCCGTGACAAAAATCTGCATATTGCCACCGTACCGTTTTAACCATTTCAATTTGATCGCTCACTGGGCACTACTCGCCCAAAAAATTATGTATGACGGAAGTATGACATAGGTCTCACGAAGGTTTCACCGTTGTAGTTGAGAAAAAGGCAATTACGGGAACGGGTTTAATAAAAGTGATCGGTAGTCGGGCACATCATTTTGGTACACTATACAAAAAACGCTGTCGCTTTATACGTTAAAAAAGGCAAAATGAAAGCCGACAGTTATCGCCAGCTTTATATTTAAAAACATATTTGAACACATAAAAGCTTGCCGCTAGTTTTATCAGCTGATTGCCCTTTTAGCATCTTTTTTTTGTAAGATAATTTTTAGCTTCTCAATAAAAAATTTTTTTGCATGCAATTTTTTTAGCTGCATTAAATGGAGTAAACAATATTCATCCAAATAAAAAAACTGAAACAAACAAAAATTAATAAAATGTGTTATTAAAATAAAAATAGTTACCTTATATGGCGTCTGTTTAGTATTTTTATTCGTTAACAATTAATTTTTTT
>JASAMX010010477.1:0-12051 GCA_030248175.1 Microlaimidae sp. YZB2_3 | reverse complement strand
GTTGAGTTACGTATTTGCCTCTTTTTTTATATCGATTACAATGAAGCTACAATCACTTCAAAAATTTAATGCGAGAAAAGACTAGTCTGGGTTACATCCTAAAAGTTGTATGGAACCTGGAAAAACCATTTTCTACAATGGTGTGGTTTTTTTGTTTAAAAATAAACCATCAATCTAGAAAAATCAAGCACAAAACAAAACTCCAAAATAAAGCTAACTTCCAAAAAAGTGATTAAATCAGGTCTAACTAAAAAAATTTAAACAGAAAAAAACAGACTATTTTATATGGTTCTTTCAGGTTCCATACAATTTTACGGAGTTACCCAGACTTAATTTTTGTATAGTATACTGCTTAAAATTACATTGAAGTTTTGGATATGAAAATAATTGTATTCATATCATTAGAAGACCATGACGTTTTTTTAAAATGAGTAAATTTTTTAATGTTTTATATCTTTAATAAATGACATTGAATTCAATGCATTAAAAGGCGGGAAATTATCAGGCAAAAGACGAAACAAAGTTTCGAAAAAAAAGCCTTATATTAAATGGAATAGTATAAAGCTACATAAGTCTAAAAACTAAATGCCAGAAAAGACTGAAACAAGTCTCTTTAAAACCTGTAAATTAATAACAGATTTTGTGAAATTTTTAGAAAAACAAAACCGAATAAAAGCAATACGTGTAAAAGCTTTAGTTTGCGTTTTTTAACTAATAATAAAACTTAATTCACATAAATTTCTCTCAAAGTGAATTAAATTTTACATGAGTTAACCAGCTGTAAATACCATAGTATTAGTTAAGTTACACGTCGTCAAAACGATACAAAAAATGTATAACGCAAGCGTCACAGTAACCATGAAAAGTTTCTGTCAAAATAAGTTATCGCATTGCGCATTTAATTTTGTAATTTATCATTATTTTCGTATAAAGCAAAACATACCGCCATATTAACAGCTTTTTAAAATCAAATATCAAGTTCTAAGTCCGAAAAACATTGAAAAATTCAGATTTAATATAAGGCGACTTTTTCTTTAATGTTTCTATTTATTACATAAAACAAATTAGCTGTCAATGTATTTGTTAAATTAAAAGTCGCCTTATATTATATCTGAATTTTTCAATGTTTTTCGGACTTAGAACTTGATATTTGATTTTAAAAAGCTGTTAATATGGCGGTATGTTTTGCTTTATACGAAAATAATGATAAATTACAAAATTTAATGCGCAATGCGATAACTTATTTTGACAGAAATTTTTCATGGTTACTGTGACGCTTGTGTTATACTTTTTTTGTATCGTTTTGACGACGTGTAACTTAACTAATACTATGGTATTTACAGCTGGTTAACTCATGTAAAATTTAATTCACTTTGAGAGAAATTTATGTAAATAAGTTTTATTATTAGTTAAAAAACGAAACTAAAGCTTTTACATCTATTGTTTTTATTAGGTTTTGTTTTTCTAAAAATTTCACAAAATCTGTTATTAATTTACAGGTTTTAAAGAGACTTGTTTCAGTCTTTTCTGGCATTTAGTTTTTAGACTTATGTAGCTTTATACTATTCCATTTAATATAAGGCTTTTTTTTTTCGAAACTTTGTTTCGTCTTTTGCTAGAATCAATCGTCCAATTCGAAGCAAAAAGAAAATGATGAAATATTAGTATTTAAAAAAACAAAAATCACAAATTTAAACCGTGGCTTTTTTTGACATTTGTCCTAATCTCGAATGTTTTTTACTTAAGCTCAAAATATGGCTTATGATTTTTAAATCGAAATAAAAACGGATTTACCTAAAATACCCGAAGTTGTGTCGCCATTTGTGTAAGTTGACGATATTTTAGTTAAATCCGTTTTTATTTCATTTTAAAAATCATAAGCCACAGTTGAAACTTAAGCAACTAGAAAGATTAAGACTAATCTAAAAAAAATTGTGGTTTTAATTTGTGATTTGTGGTTTTTGATAAAAATACTTAGTTTTAATTGTTTTGCTTTTTCTCTCAAGAGAAGCGGGTGGATTTCTCTGAAACGCCTTAGCATTCTAATAAACATCTACTCTACTTTCTGTCTTCATGTGTCCTTACAATTATAAAAAAAGTGGTATAATGAACTTACTTTTTTTCTAAAAAATATTTAAAACGTTTAAAATACCTCAAAAAATTTTGGCTAACATAAGTTACAACATATTTTACAATTTATTAAACTTTAGAATGCTTATTTAAATGGTGGAGTTTTGAAGCTCATTCCGTTTATAATACGCGGAGCTCCAGAGCATTAGAAGAAGTTTAAGGTATAGTTAATGATCAGATAACAGAACTAATATTTTACTAAGCATAGTCTATGCATCGTTTAATTCTACTGTATCATCATTTCATTTTTCTTCTCTTTTCTTTTCTTCTTTTTCTCTTTTTTTTCTTTCTTTTTTTTATCAACAACATCAATTTCACGACTTAATCGCCGCCAACATAAACTATAATTCTAACAAAATATCAACATAGCTATCTAAAATGACTTTAAAGGCTCAAAAAGAGCGCTTATTTAAGTCGGTCGTAAAACTTTTCTTGAATGCATCCAAAGATTCGACAGTTACTTCAGACGGAAGTAGATTGTTCCAAGGTGTAACCACTCTATTTGCAAAAGAAAATTTCCTTGCATTAATTCGGCTTTCTTCAAAAGCCATTTTAAAGGGATGACCAGGGGTGGACTGCAAGTTAAACTTTAAAAAATTATTGGCTTGCAAATTGTTTAAGCTATGTATAATTTTAAAGCATTCATATAAATCAGTTTTTCTCTTCGGTCCTTTAATCTTTCTAAACCTAGGTAATCCAGTCTTTGTTCATAACCAACAGGTAAAAACTTGCATTTATAAAACAACCTCCTAGTGTAATTTTGTTGCACTTTTTCCAAAATGTTTATATCTTTTTGTAAATAAGGGTTTCAAACGGCACTAGCATACTCCAGAATTGGTCTAACATAGGACTTATATGCTCTGAGAAAATTATTTCTAGAGTTTGAATTCAATGTTCTAAAAATTAGTGATGTCACTCCCATTGCTTTTTTGCTGTGATTTCACAGTGTTTAAAGATATTTATATCATGTCATATAAAAACACCTAGGTCACGTACCAATTTTGTAGTTGCAAGTACATTATTACCAAGCTTATATTCACAAATTAACTCTTTGATATGATTTCGAATATGAAGAACTTCACATTTATGATATGATAATTGCAATTGCCAGTCTTTTGACCAGCTGTATATTCTATCTAAAATTCTCTAAAACTCACTTTTAACTGCTAAAACTTTAAATAGTAAAATTTTAAAATATAATTTAATCGATTTTTAGTAATAAATAACGACAGACAAAATTTAGGTTTTATTGAATCAAACTGAAAGATAAATTTTAAAGAGTTATTTGTTTATTTTAACCTAGAGTTTAAAGGCCAGCTAAAATTCCCATCCGGCCAGGCCCAACCACTAACAGTTTATAGCCTCCTTTTTTAATTCGAACCAAGCCCACCGCCCTCATTTTCCATTTTTTTAATAAAGTATTGTGATTTTAAAATAATTGGTCAGCCGGAACTAGAGTAATAGATAAATCCCACGTAAAAAATAATTTGCATAAGCGTGGTTGGCACGCAGCTGATTGGTCGTTCCATTTAATGATTAGTTAACTTATACACAGTAGGGTATGTGACTTAATTTCAGTCAGGCCTCAATTTCGGCCTCCAATGTAGGGTGTTGGAAAATTGGTTTATTTTTAAAGCATAAAAGAACTTGCACAAAAGTAACTGGATGAATGTTGAATAAAGTGTTTTTGCAAAAGTTGTTTATTTGTGTTGTTCGACATGATCAATATTTTCATACAAAAAGTGAATTTTTGTGATTTTTTAATTTTTGCTTTGTGTCTAAACTGCATCAAATTTAGAATGAAGCACTATATAACCTTAAAATAACTTCTATTTAAGGCTTAAAATTGTTAATTTTCATGTTTTAATATTTTCTTCAAAACCCTTTTGCAATGCGTTTAACTAACTGCGCATTTTAAAATTCCGTTAATTTCGGCCACCTTAAAATTTAGGTGAAAGAACCTGCCGTTTTTTGGCGTTTTTAACTATCATCGTACTACCGTATTTTTACAGAATTTTGTTTGCTCGTTTGACCTTTTTTGACGTTTTTTTAAGCCAAAAAAATTCAACAAAAAATACAGGTTATTAAAACTTGTTTTTTTAAGGTTTTGACTTTTTATTTAAAGCCTTGCTAATAACTATTAAAGTTTGCAAACGGGAAAAAATTAAGTTATATGTACTAAGAACAATACCAAAGAATAAAATTGCAACGTTTAAAAATTTTTATTGTTCGTTTTGGCAATAGTTATAGCAAGTTTTTTCTAGGTGGCCGAAGTTAATGACTCGCGCCTTAATTTCGGCCACTATAAAAAAAGACTTTAAACCTCCACTGATAATTAAGTGTAATGGAAATTTTAAAATTTTGCACTCGAATAACAAAAATAGCTATCGTTTGATTTTTAGAACAAATCTTGGGTCGATTGGAAAAACAAAAAAAAACTTATTAAAAAAAATAAAAAAAGTGGCCGAAATTAAGTCAGTTACCCTACGTTTAGCAGTTTTTGCTTGGTTTTCCAACAAAAAAAAGATGCTTCAACAGTTTCGAACGCAGTTTTGAACCAAACCATATCCAAAATATTTTTACGTGGGATTAATATATTAAAATCTCGTCCCGATTCGACTCGGCCCTGCAGATAAAGAGACTTAAAACAAAGGCCCGATTAGGCCTGATGCGGCCCGCATACAACTTTGTTTTATTATTATTTATTATTATTATTATTTATTTGTTTTAATCATTAATATATTTAAAATATTTATAAAGCAACTGGAAATTCAGCTGCGCCGTTTCAGTAAACGCGTATGAATTAACTGCTTTATGTTTGCACCTTGTTTGAAATGGTTTATAATGTTTTTTTTTATTTTTGAATTTTTTCAAAAAATTTTAGAGAGCTTTTTGTTTAAATGAGATAGATAAATTAATATTTAAACAATTTTTAATAAAAGCTATGGAAGTCTTAATCCCTAGTTAGGTAGAAGTTGTGTTAACCCCGAAAGGTTTAACGCTTGTAGGTAAAACAAATATACAGAAAATTATGAGAATATTAATTTTAGTCATTTAGACAATCAATCAGATTTTTCAAAAAAGAAAGAAAAAATGCGATATTATCAAGAGTTTTAAACAACGTGCTGACATGACGCCTATATTATGGTCTTATTAGTCAAAAAATTTAGGAAAACGCCTTATTTACCCTTTACTATACATAATATATGCTATAATAATATAAAGTATATTATAAAATATTAAAGTTATAGTTAGTAATTATGAATACTAATATTATGATAAAAAAGCAGTTAATTTCAACTTCATTTCATACCCATCCGCCAGCGTTTCTGTTCTTCGTTTTCTAAACGAAGTTTTGAAGCAACTTCACCCATGTTTCGCCACAATAAAAAAATACTTCACAAGGACGAAGAGAAAAATAAAACTAATGGATAAAATTTAAATAAAATTTTAAAATTTACAGGTACATATGTATAAATAAAATGTATCGGCAAAATATTTTGAAAATGACAAAAAAAAACATTAATTATTGAATTAATAGTACCACATTTTACTTTGATGAGAATTTTTTAATGTAATTCCCTTTCGAGGTTTTCCGTAAAATATGTTGTCTTTTTAGTTCAAAAGACTGAAATTTCGGAGCGGTGTTTACACTTTGTGAAAAAACGCTCAGTGAAAACTGGTTTTCCAAAATTATTAAAGTCTAATGAAAACAGAAACCTGAGAAGTGACATTAGGCCGAAATAGCATTACGGTAAATTTATTTGTCAACAAAAAAATTCTATGCCAAATTTTTAATTGAACTACGGCTTGACTTTATTTGCATAAAACGTTTTTTTTTAACAACAAATACTATACTTGTTAATTTTTTATTACAAAAGCGCAATTTTTGGGGGGTTTTATACAAATTTGTTTGAATTTAAGTTAGCGATATGAAAAAATCTTAAAGTTGTATTTCAACCAAAGTAAATTAACTATTAATGTTTTGCCTACTTTGTTTATAATAAGAAGAACAATTTTACTAAAATCAAATAAAACTGATACCAAAACATTGATATAGACCTTTTCTTTAATAAAGAAACTCACAACACTTCAAAAATCAGTACGATAGAATGTTAATTTTAGTCTCCCCAAGTATCAAAACTAAATTTAAAAAAACCTATCATAATCACGCTGGTCCAAATTCTAAACGGATGTAATCCTATAGTAATGCCGCGCGCAAAAAGGGACGCCAGCGCAGGTGTCATTTTTTTAGCAATTCTCACCTGTTTTGCCGCTACTCTGTCTACAATCATTCTCACGGAGCAAAACATATATGACGTGATCACGAATACTATATGACATTTTGTTGAGGGTCCTTAAAATTCTGACGTGATAATGCCATCATAATGGCATAACATAATTTCTTGTCATATATACTTAATGTAAGATTGACTAGTTATTTCTGAACTGGGCTATTCAGCCATTTAAAAGAAAACTCTTGGTTTCGTCTTCAATTTTTAAATTGTCAAAAAAAAATTTTTTTAAATAAACAATTTTTTTTAATTTGTAAAAATTTGCATATGCTAGTTGTTTATATCAAATTAATGTCATTATAATGGCTTACTCTCCATTTTAATTCGCGGAAATTAAAATGATGAATATGCCATTATAGTAGTGTTCCTGTAAATTTCGTCTTTTAGATTAAGTCTTTCAACATTTCGTCTTTTACATTTCATGTTAGGAAAGTTTGTCTTGTAAATAATTTCGTCATGGGAAACTCGTCTTTTGGATGCGATTTTATAAACGTACTTTTTGAAAAAGACAAGTTTGTCGTATTTTGTGATTGAAACTATGGATCGGAAACTTTTTTTAAGCCTTAGCAAAACCTAAAAATTAAGCCAAATTTTACCATGATAAACTTTTATTCAAATGATTTGCTCCTAAAACCGAGAATCTAAGCCTAGGCGAAAATTAAAAATTAAGCAAAACTTTATCGCTTTAAATTTGTATTTAATAGTGTGCTTATTAAATTGAAAAGTAAAAACCTTATTTTATCCTAAGCTTAAGCGAAACCTAAAAGCGAAACCTAAAAACCAAGCAAAATTTTATGGTTTTGGCTGAAACTCGGCTGTTTGAAATAAAATAAATTTACAAAATCGCATCAAAAAGACGCCAGTTTTCCGAAGACGATATATTTAAAAACGAGCTTTTTGAAGACGAGATGTAGAAGACGAGAAATTTAAAAGACAAGTTTTTTTTGAAGTCAAAATGTGTAAAAAACGAGTTTTCCGAAAATGATATGTTCAAAGACGAATTGTAAAAGACGAAACTTCCGGAAACCTAAATGGACTATCTTATTATAAAAACAAAAGCTGAATTAAGTTTTTTTGCATAAAATTGCAAATTTTTTGTTATATTATATAATTTTGATGATACTAAGTAAAAAAGTGGTTATTTTTAAGGAACACAAGAGAACCATAAAATTAAAACAATCAGTTTGTTATTATAATAAAACATAAATAAGAACACACCATAAAATTAAAATATTGATTTTGTTATCATGATAGAACATATATAAACAAAAAAAGTATTTCGGTGTTTATGTTTTTTTTAATTTATGTTAAATGAATTTTTATGCAGCCACTTTTCCATCAGCCAATTTTCCCAAAACCCTTTTCGAAGAAATACATTCTGCATAATATCTTCGGAAAAAATTTCTTCTGCAATAATAACTTTTGAAAAATACATTCCAGTAAAATATCTTCGAAAAAAAATATTCTCGCCGTGCTTTACGGAGGATATTATGCTGGGGCTTATTTCATAAATGTTTTTCTAATTCTAAATTAATAAACGCATTTTATTTCTTCTTATTTTATTAATTAAAAAAATACGTACGTAACCATGGAATTTACAACATTTACAGACATATAATTTTTTAAATTCAAAACGCGATTTTATTCTAGCAAAAGACGAAACAAAGTTTCGAAAAAAAGCCTTATAATAAATGGAATAGCATAAAACTACATAAGTCTAAAAACTAAATGCCAGAAAAGACTGAAACAAGTCTCTTTAAAACCTGTAAATTAATAACAGATTTTGTGAAATTTTCAGAAAAACAAAACCGAATAAAAACAATACGTGTAAAAGCTTTAGTTTGCGTTTTTTAACCATTAATAAAACTTGATTCACATAAATTTCTCTTAAAGTGGATTAACTTTTTACATGAGTTAACCAGCTGTGAATACCACAGTGTATTAGTTAAGTTACACGTCGTCAAAACGATACAAAAAAAGTATAACGCAAGCGTCACAGTAACCATGAAAAATTTCTGTCACAATAAGTTAACGCATTGCGCATTAAATTTTGTAATTTATCATTATTTTAGTATAAAGCAAAACGTACCGCCATATTAACGGCTTTTTAAAATCAAATATCAAGTTTTAAGTCCGAAAAACATTGAAAAATATAGATTTAATATAAGGCGACTTTTTCTTTAATGTTTCTATTTATTACATAAAACAAATTAGCTGTCAATCTATTTGTTAAATTAAAAGTCGCCTTATATTAAATCTGAATTTTTCAATGTTTTTCGGACTTAAAACTTGATATTTGATTTTAAAAAGCCGTCAATATGGTGGTACGTTTTGCTTTATACGAAAATAATGATAAATTACAAAATTTAATGCGCAATGCGATAACTTATTTTGACAGAAATTTTTCATGGTTACTGTGACGCTTGGGTTATAGTTTTTTGTATCTTTTGACGACGTGTGACTTAACTAATACTGTGGTATTCACAGCTGGTTAACTCATGTAAAAAGTTAATCCACTTTAAGAGAAATTTATGTGAATCAAGTTTTATTAATGGTTAAAAAACGCAAACTAAAGCTTTTACACGTATTGTTTTTATTCGGTTTTGTTTTTCTGAAAATTTCACAAAATCTGTTATTAATTTACAGGTTTTAAAGAGACTTGTTTCAGTCTTTTCTGGCATTTAGTTTTTAGACTTATGTAGTTTTATGCTATTCCATTTAATATAAGGCTTTTTTTCGAAACTTTGTTTCGTCTTTTGCTAGAATTTCCGCCTTTTAATGCATTGAATGCTTTAAATGCATTTTCTGGATTGATGGTTTATTTTTAAACAACAAAACCACACCATTGTAAATGGTTTTTCCAGGTTCCATACAATTTTACGAGGTTACCCAGACTAGTCTTTTCTCGCATTAAATGTTTGGAGTGATTTTAGCTTCATAGTATTCCATATAAAAAAGAGTTTTTTTCTGTTTCGATTTTGATAAATTTTCGTCTATTGAAACATTGTATCCGGTAGCGCTCACACGTCACCCAAGATTTATTTCATTTTATTTTTTTTAATATTTTTATTGTTGCCATATGGCTGCTAATTCGTGGTAAGGATATTTTTTCTCTTTTCCCGTTGAAAATTAGTAATATTTATAAAAAGGTAAGGAATTATAATTTAAACCAAAAAAATAACCACAAGAGAATGTGTATTACTGAATAAAGTTACTTAATATGTAATTCAGTAAGGAAAAAAGTGTCACACAAGTACCCCAGTACCTAATGCGTAACTTAGAAAAAAACTGGTCGTTTTTCACATGAACAGAGGTTTAACTACAGGCAATAGAGCATATTCGAGAATAAAATTCAGGTGAGGGGGCAATTTAGCATCTACGTGCAAAAAATCAGCTCCAAATATTTACCACAGAAAAAAATTTTTGGGGGACCCCAAAAAAAAAAACAAAAAAAAGTTAAGCAAATTAAGCTTATTAGTATGAAATTCAGGTATGTTTAGCAAAAGTTTTTAGGTTTTTAATATCAGAAAAATATGGGTAATATTTTAGTTATGTAAAATGTTTAGATTTTTAATTGGCTAAAAAACTATCAAAGGTTTTGTGATTTTCGATGACGCCATCAACAACGGTTAACCGCGCAGTGACTTAACCCATTTAATATAAGGGAAAGAGCGCTCCGCGCTCTTCCCTGATTAATATACTTTTTAATAAAAAACACAAAAGAAATAAATGCGTTCATTGATTTACAGCTGTAAATTAATTACAAGCATTTTTTATGAAATAGGCCCCAGCAATGGTTTTTTTCGCCCTTCTAACGCTGAACGTTGAATGAATCAACCGACGAGTGAGATGAGACAATCAGCGAAATTAAAAGGCAAACACTAAATTCCACCGACTCCGACTCCGCCCAAAATCTACCGTAATTTACAGTAGTTTTTAACATTAATAAATTTTGCTAATGTTTAAATTACGTAATTTTATTTATTTTAATAACGGAAATTAGCCAAATTTTGAGTTGTAAAATTTTTTTACAATACTTTTAAAACCTTTTGGTGATCGGAAAGAATATTTTCTGCATAATATCTTCCGAAATAAATATTTTTTTATTTAAACAGTAAATTATTCGGAATTTCAAAAGCTTTATTTTTAAGCTTTTTTAGATTTTTATCTTGATTTGTAGGGTTCGCTTAGGCTTAGGAAAAGTAATGTTTTTTTTTTCTTAAATTTTTTTCAATAAAATTTTCTAACATAAAACATCTTTGATATTTATCATAACAAATGTTTCAATATAAAAACCAAAATCGTGAATCTTAACCCTTAAACAAACCCTATATTCACATAAAAAATCTTTTATCAAACAAATCAAAGCACGAATTTAAACCATGTTTTTGCACTACATTTAAAGTTTATCAATAATTCGAAGTTAATCAGTTTTTCTAGATTAATTAATTATATTCTTTTTTAAATTTGGTAATTTTATTAATTTTATACTTAATTTATTGTTTTTATAGCGTAATGCAGTTAAAAATTATTGATTTCAAAAAAAATTACACGTAAAAAAAGCTAAATTGGTTCAAAGAACATATAAATTGGTTCATTTTGTTCGAGATTCTGTTAATTCCGGCTAACCTGCACATCAATATATAATTTGCAGAAATTCGAGGCGGAGTCGGAGTCGGAGGAATTTAGTGTTTGCCAATTAAAATAAACATAAAATCTTATAATTAAAACATTGCAAACTATTGCGAATGTAAAAACCAAAAACAAGGTAATAAAATTTTTCATTTGATTTTGCTCTAAATATTTCCAAAATAATAATGTTTAAATAAAGTTTTATACATAAAAATCGGTTTTTTCGTGGGTGGATAGCGTTGATTCGTCGTTATTTTTTTAATGTAAACCAGCTGAGCAGTGGTTACACCTATGCGCCGAGGTTTTCAGTACGACTGAAAAATTTTGAAGTATTTTACAAATTTCGTCGTTGTAGAAATGTGCTAAATTACTACACTACGCTTTAAATATAAATTAAAACACTGTTAAATTTGTTAAAGTAACTTATTACATTAATTACGCTGGTCCGTGTAATTCTAAAATCGACAAAAGTCACATAAGAAATAATTTGCATAAGCATGCTTGGCAGGCAGCTGATTGATCGTTCTATATAATGTTTATTTCAGCAATAATACGTCAGCAGTTTTTGAGCGCTTTATTAACAAAAAGATTCAGATACTTCGACAGTTGCGAACGCACTTTTCAACCAAACCGTATGCAAATTATTCATTATGTGACTTTGGTGAATTACGTGATTATGGAAAAATTAAAAAACTTAGTGGTTTGTAAAAGCTCAAAGTATAAACCATACTTAGTGTTAAAACGTTGTTTTAATTTTTCCTGAACCTAAGCAAAATCTTAAAATTAAGCTAAATTATATTATGACACATTTTTTTAAATGCTGTCTTTAAAAAATCCGATTTTGTTATCAATAGCTGTAATATTTTAAATAATAGGTTCTGTGGTTTCAATTCCACTGCGCCAAAATTTATGGTTTAAAAAATGCAAAGTATAAAACTATAGTTTATAAATGTCCAAAACAGCAATATAACTGAACGAAGTACAATGCACATAC
>JASAMX010010476.1:0-11927 GCA_030248175.1 Microlaimidae sp. YZB2_3 | reverse complement strand
ATTGCTCCTGTACTTTTATTTTTATTAATTTTTATAAACGTTTCACAAACATCAATTTAACGTCGTTAAAACAATAAATATTTTATTAGAAGGCAGTGAGGTTTTGTGGATTATAGAATGACCATAAAAAACTATTGTAACTCTGTTAAAAGATAAAATGGTGTAAAATTGTTACACCAAACTTTTTTCAAATTATTTATAGTTTTGAAAAATATTTCACAAAGTTTTAAGGTTATTAAAAACGTTGTTTCTTCATGTCTGGTAAGTTTGACCCGGTGAGAACGACTCTCAAACTGCCTCCGGCAGATTGGAAGCAAATAGGGGCAGCTAAACCTATTTCGCAACTAGGTTTTTTCTGGCAGAATGCAGCATTTATGTTGAAAAAAGACTGAGAAAAATGTTTTGAGCCAGGGCGTTGGCAGTTAAATCTGCCTCGGAAGCAGCTAGGAAGCAGTATGGAGGCAGGTAGGAGCCAGATCGTTGGCAGCCAAAACTGCCTCGGAAGCTGTTAGGAAGCAGGGTGGAGGCAGGTAGGAGCTAGGGCGTTGGCAGCTAAAACTGCCTCGGAAGCAGCTAGAAAACAGGGTGGAGGCAGGTAGGAGCCAGGGCTTTGGCTGCTAAAACTGCCTCAGAATCAGCTAGGAGGCAGGGTGGAGACAGGTAGAAGCCAGGACGTTGGCAGCTTAAACTGCCTCGAAAGCAGCTAGGAGACAGGGTGGAAACAGGTGCGAGCCAGGGCGTTGGCAGCAAAAACTGCCTCGGAAACAGCTAGGAGGCAGGGTGGAGACAGGTAAGAGCCAGGGCGTTGACAGCTAAAACTGCCTCGGAAGCAGCTAGGAAGCAGTATGGAGGCAGGTAGGAGCCAGGGCGTTGGCAGCTAAAACTCTCTCAGAAGCAGCTAGGAGGCAGGGTGGAGACAGATAGGAGCTAGGGCGTTGGCAGCTAAAACTGCCTCGGAAGCAGCTAGAAAACAGGGTGGAGGCAGGTAGGAGCCAGGGCTTTGGCAGCTAAAACTGCCTCAGAAGCAGCTAGGAGGCAGGGTGGAGACAGGCAGAAGCCAGGACGTTTACAGCTAAAACTGCCTTGGAGGCAGTTAAGAGGGAGGGTGGAGACAGGTAGGAGCCTGGGCGTTGGCAGCTAAAACTGCCTCGGAGGTAGCTAGGAGGCAGGGCGGAGCCAGGTAGGAGCCATGGCGTTGGCAGCAAAAACGGCCTCAGAGGCAATTACAAGAATGTGACATTTCCTCCTGGGTTAAAATGTGAGTAGCAGTTAGAAAGCAACTAAGGCAAAAGGCAAAAGGCCTTTTAGGTAATAGGCAGGTGATAGGCAGCTAGATTTTAAATAGAGACAGGTAGAAGCCAGCAAAATTTTGATTGAGATGATCAAGAAGAGAGTAAAAACCTGCCTTACCAAATTACTGGTTTAAGTAAGTCAAATTGAATGTTTCTATGAAAGTTTATTTATCGAATTATTTATTATTTATTAGTAATATATGAAACGATACTAATGAATAATTATTATTATAATTTAAGAAGCATAAATTTTGCTTTTTTAAATCAGATTTTTTGTGTGAGTTTTTTATATAATTTTAAACTAATGACATTACCTTCAGCGGTTGCGTCAGCAGAACCGAAGCAAAGAAGCTAAAAAACAAAGATCCCAGCCATTTCCTGGTTTTTGAGTCTCCAAACTGAATGGCATAAAAGAATATAAAAAGGCCGCAGCATACAACTGTAATTGTCCACAGAAACCAACCAATATATCGAAACCAATACGGCAGGAGAAAAGGTTTCTTTTTCTTTTTCTTTTTGTCCGTTTCTTGAATTTGAGAATTTTCAGCCACGTATGCTTCTTTTATTTCTTTTAGAACCCAGACATGACCTATTAGTAAACAAAACATTTGATTATTCTTTATTATAGTAGGTATTATAATATTTTAATAAGTCTGCTGGCTAGTCTTAAACTAAAAAAGCCTTCTTCAAAACTAGTCCATAAAGTCTTTTTTTAAGCAAAATATTTAAGCAAAAGCTTATTTCTTTGCAAAAGCAAAACCTTATTTAAACCTTATTTAAAATAAAACCTTTTTATTGGAGCAAAATAATTTTAGCAAAATGATTTAGAGCAAAATTATTTTTGATGATAAAACCTTTTTATTAGGGCAAAATGATTTCCAATTGGCAACATATTAAAATTAAAAACCAATTGCAGAATTGTATTTTACATAGTTTTTTTGGGTTTTTTTTTTTTTTTTTTTTTTTTTTTTTTTTTTTTTTTTTTACATTTTACGCTGTATTTGTCTTTTGGACAATCCTTGGGACATTGTCCAAAGAACGTTTTGTCAAAAGTATAAACCAGCCTTAAGAGCATGCTATGTTAGCCAGATGAAAAATTGTATTTTTTTAGGTTTTTTAATGATTTTCTAACAATATTCTTCAGTTTTAATACATTTGTTGTATAGTTATTCAATATAAATTATTTTTTAACGCATATATTAGAATATAATATAATCAAATGATTTAATTTAAAAAAAACGGCTTTAATATCCAAAAGCTTGTGTTTAAAATAAATATTCATTTTTTTATTAAAATATTATGTTTTGTTTTATTTGAAACCAAAAAAATTGTGAAATTTTACAGGGGAAAGCAAATGCAAGCAATAAAACCTTTTTTAACAACCGACTAACTTAGCCGGTAGTTAACATGCCGTTAGTGGACCGGCCCCGGCCCCGGCTTGCAACAACACTTTTTTCTACCACGGCCCCGGCCCCAACCCCGACAAACGCAACTTTCTCTACCACGGCCCCGGAAATTTAGCAATTCAAATCAACCGGGGCAAACCGGGGTAAGTACCTCTAAGAATACAAATTTTAAAGCACTTTTAACAATTTTAGACAGTGATAAATATATAAAATTTTATTTGAAGAGCTAATGTAATCGCTTTAATATGAGGATATTTATTATTTATATTTTAAAATTTTATTAAAAGTCTATTTTAATAAGGTTCTTCATTTTAATCATGAGTCATTATTCTAAAAATATAAATATTAAATATTATAGTTATTAAAATATCATTGTTTAAATCAAAAATATACAACCCAACAGAAATTTCGGCTATGTGTACAGTGATTTTTTTATCTAAATTTAAAAGAGAAATGATGCACATCTTACTTTTCGGCGCAAGCTATTTTTTGTGCACCCAACAAAAATTTCCTCAAACAGCGATATGTTGTACACCAAATTCGTTTTTCTGACATGTTTACAAAATTTGCCGCGTACAAAAAATTTAGCAGTAATCGGTAATAATTCCGATTAAATTCGGTCATGTGTGAGTTTTTCTATGAAAGTTTATCTTACTACTGGGCATTTGTTTGGATTATATTATATTCTTACATTTGTTTTTAGGTGTTGTTGAAACTGTTTTAAAACTTAGTGATGTTAAAACATTTTTTTAAATAAAAAAATTTTAGTTGATTTCTTGTTTTTATTTTAGCATTTTTAAATTTATTGCTGAAACTACACTGGTATTTATAAATTTTGTGTAGGGTCTATTGGGACTGGGTCCGTTTGTTTTGGCAGGAAAACATGCGGAGTCAGTCCACTTTTTTAGCGAGTTTAATATT
Source organism: Microlaimidae sp. YZB2_3 (assembly GCA_030248175.1). Taxonomy (NCBI): domain Eukaryota; kingdom Metazoa; phylum Nematoda; class Chromadorea; order Desmodorida; family Microlaimidae; species Microlaimidae sp. YZB2_3. The sequence continues at coordinate 8,308 of JASAMX010010476.1, read as the reverse complement.
CTTATACAGCCCAAAAGACACCAAACTTGAATTTTTTAAACAAGAAATTAGTATGAACTGTTTGTAATTAATTTGGAAAAAGTTTTAGAATAAAATTTGCTTAAAAAATTAATTAATACGTGTCGAAAATTAACGATATTAAATACTGGACACAGTCTTAAAGGTGTACCATTCCGTCCAGAGTTTTCTTGCCAAAAATTACGGACCCAGTTCGTAAAAACCGGTGTCAAGGGATATTCTTTACCCCCTAAAAATTTTCCCCCCGGAAAAACTATCCCGGGATATTCTTTCCCCCCTCGGTAAATTCTTTCCCCGGGGGAAAGAATATACGGGGATAGATTTTCCCCCATGCTTTTTTATTTTAAAATCATATAAACTTAGAATTTTTAAAAATAACTTGAATAGCTGTACCTTTTTTAGCTCAAATACCAATTTTTGTGTGATAAATTCCATTAAAACATGTTTAGTCACGATTTTAATTTTGTTTGTAATTTTCTATTTTAGCGTTATAATCAGGGGGAAAGTTTTTACAGGTATATTCTTTCCCCCCTTTAAAAATTTGCATAAAGTTTTTAATATTAATTCTGCGCATTCTTCAAAAACACGTCATTAAAGTAAAATGATTATTTTGTTATCACGATACTTTCATAAATTCATAAAATTATTGAAATAAAACCCATGAACTACCTTAACCATTTTAAACCTAGTTTCCCTAAGCAGCCTAAGCAAAACCTTAAAACCAAGCTAAAATTCATAACAAACGAACAACAATATAAAAAAGAGGGGGGAAAGAATATCCCGGTTTTTAACCGGGATAGTCTTTCCGGGGGGAAAGAATTTACCGAGAGGGGAAAGAATTAACCGGTGTTTTAGCGGGATGGTTTTTCCGGGGGGAAAACTATCCCGGCTTTTTACCGGGATAGATCTTCCGGGGGGGGGGAAAGAAGGGGGGAAAAGATATCCCGCGACACCGGTCCAAAATTTTAAGAATACCAGTAAAAGCGCTAGGTATTTAAATAGAAATTCCAGTTAAATTTGAATTTCCATTAAAAAAATTTGCTAATTTAGTTTAAGGTTTTTATAATTACATTTTCAATAAAAGTAAGCATATCAAATCCAAAAATGGTGAAAATCTATTTTTTAAATAAAAAAGTTTCTTAAAATTCGAATTTGTGCGACTTTAATACTGAAAACCCGCTATTTGCTTCTATTTCATAGGCGCACTTTTGTTTTTTTTTGTTTTAATTAATTTTTAAAGCAATTTTTAACACAGTGTTAGTGTTTCGCAGTGCAATGGGCACTTTTCTTTCACTTTTTAGTGAAATGCACTTCCAAAAAATGGGTATTGATAGCAAGAAAAATCTCTGCGTAAGAAATCAGTGGTATATGCACAGAAAGTCGCGTGCGTTAGAAATGTTGCGTGTTTTCTTGCACAATTTTAATCAAAACTTATGTATAATTGGAAATTTTCTCGAGGCCGTACTCTCTAAACTTTTTTTGTAATTTTTTCAAAAAATACTTTGTAAACTTTTCAAACTGCGTGAAGTCAGAAAGACAATTAGTCTATTTGTAAGAATTATTCCTAATTTTGCAAAAATATATACATGGTAGTTTGCAATGTTTTTTGAAAACTTATTTGTGGTTTCTACACATTTTATAGTCGCTTGTCGATTGAAGGATATTTGTGTTTTTTTTTAAAGCAGTTTCTAAAATTTGTATGGTCTATTTTGTGTTTTTTCGCTTTTCGAAATTTTTATTTTAAAGTAAAAAGTCCTTAAGGTATCAAAATCAACACACTGCAGTGACTAATAAATAAAAAACAAAATGCATTAAAACAATATAATACCAACCAACAAGATAATATTGCAAGTATTTACAAGATAGGTGCAAATTATATTACTTTTAAAAATTTACAAAAAAATTAAAGAATACAAGTGCTACCAGCGCTCTTCTGCGTATATCAAATAATTTAATAAAATTTGTCTACTTAAATATTAAAAAAACTAAGAAAAAAATCACGTGAATTGTAACACAATTCAATCGATAATTTTTTCGTAATTTTGATTGCAGAGCGTAATTTTAATTTTGATAATCAAATCAGATCGATAAAGGCTCGAAGAAAATTAAAAATTTAATATTCTGGTTATCTTGTAGCTTTAGGTAACCTTGGGTAACCGACTTAAATTTGGCCACCCTTAATTTCAGCCACCGGCTGTTATTTTTGCCATGCGCAAAGTTGTGCAATGAACTGCGTATGGCCAGATAGATCGTCGTGTCATCTATCTACCCATATACGCAGTTCATTTCATAACTTTTCTGAATATTTTAAAAACAGAAAAATGCATAAACAATAAGTAGAAGCAACTAAAATTACGGTTTTTGCTTTTAATTTTTTATCAAAAGTGAAATAAAAATCGCAGGTTAATAACTGAAACATTAATATCCTGACAAATACAAATTTCAAAAGTTTTAAGTGAAAGCACTAAGAAAAGTACAACAAGATATTTAAAAAAAATTAAATGTAACAAACTAATACACTTAAAAATCTTAATTTCTTACCTATATATATCCTGAAATTGGTTTGGTTAATGAAAGTGCAGCCATTTTTTAACATAACGCGCTGCAAAAACTTAAACTCCTCAGTAGAAAATTTAAAGACTTCAAACTAAGGAGTTAAAGTCTGTGCACACGCAAGCAATTTTGGTTTTCCAGAATATTTTCCAGTTGAGCATTTATTGTTTTTGTTTTGGAGAAGGTAGATATAATTTTACATCACATCACATTTGTGTTAATATATATAAGTATATGTATATACATAGGTTACATATGGTTATTAGTCAATTTATGTATATTTATTTCACTTAAAAACATATTTTTGTAGGTTAACCTACTTGGTTACTATATGTTTAGGCACTTACGTATGTATACATATTTTCATCATTAATAAATATTTCATTTTTCACAATTTTTATAACATCATCCCCTCTTCCTTTCTATTAAACAAAATTAAACAAACAAAAATTGCGAGTTATTGACCGGTACAAATGTCACCCGAAATAAAAAAAAGTTATATCCAAACCAATTTTACATTTTTTACGAAGTTTGTTTTATATTTGTACCAAGTTTTATTTACTAAAAACAATTAAAATTAATTATACCGGCTAACAACGTGTTAAAACTAAAAAATGGCGCGTAAAACAAAAAAACTCATTCGTTTCCTAATATTTGTAAAAATTGTAAAATAGTTTGTGGTATTAAATGTTTGCAATAACAGTTTGTAAAATTGCAACTTCGCAAAATAAAGAGAAGGGATTTTACAAACGGGTCTAAGAGAGTATGTTTTTGATAAATCTCGAGAAATTAAAAAAAGTATTACAAAATCACAAAAACAATTTCATTGCAAAAGTTCACGTGACATTGATTTTATGATTTTTGGTTAAAAAATAAGTTACCGGATTAAAATGACTAAAACTAACAACTTGAAACAAGCTAGAAAGCGAACATAGTCGCTTGTACTTGCAATAATTTAATTATTTTATCTTTTAAAATTCAAAAAGTATTTTTTACTTTAAAAAAGTGGTAATGAATCTTTAACAATTTAAAATGTTAAATTGTTAAATGTTCTAACAATTTAAAATAAAAAGGTGCTTTTTAATCCCTCCTGTATGTTTAGACCGAAAAATGTTGAATAGAGGCATGTAAGTGAAGTTCCAAAAAGATGTTTCTTCAAAACTTTACTTTTACTCTTACTCGGATTTTTTCCTACAAATACTTCAATTCATTTAAGTAAAATTTAAGTAATTTTAACAAGTATATTTTTTCTATCTACTTGTTGTAAAACGAGTCTCAAAGAAAGTATTTTAAGCTGCTAACACGCTAAACACCATTTACTGTACTTAGACTAAAAAACTTAAAATGAAAATTTATGCAGAAAAATAGCAAAATACTTTGGAACGAGGCTCTAGAGCTCCAAAAATCGACGTTTTGCTCCGTTGAAAAATTACTTTTATTATAATTTTACTCTTACTTTTACTTAAAAAATAGGTCTTAATTTTACTTTACGTAAATAAAATTTGGACCGTTACTTTTATTTTTACTTTACTTAAATTAAAATATCACAAATTACTTTTACTCTTACTTTACTTAAATTATTTTTTTAAAGTTACTTTTTACTTTTTCTGAAAATAATCAAAAATCATTATTTTTTACAACCGTAGTGTATACTGAATATAATAATAATTTAGGTTTAAAAGAATCGAAATATTCAAATATTTTTTTGTTCTGCTTGAAAAAACTTTGTGTATTAAAAATATAAGTTTTTCTTCTTCTACTTTTCTACTTTCTACACACAAGTGCTTAAATTCTAAAATGTGACAATTAATTACCTAAAAGAAATAATTTACAGTAAAAAATTGAAAATAACGACCAAATTTACAAATTCTGCTAAATTTTTAGCCTGCCCTGGCCCCGGCCCCGTCCAGGCTGGGGCAAAATTTTATACTCCGGCCCCGGCAAATCAAAATTTCTCTACCCCGGCACCAGCCCCGGTCCCGACATCAGCAATAATTCTGCCCCGGTCGATCCCTAGCCCCAAGTGTTTTTTAGCTAAACATCACCAAAATAATGTTACGTTTTTTCTTATGTATAAATTCAAGTACCTTCAACTTTGCTTTTGGACTGTTGACGCAATAATTTAACATGGTCTTCAACACTCTTCGATGTCGGAGATTTCCTGCTTGCTTTACGAAAGCATTGTATTATTAAGAAGTTTATTGGAAAAACGATCAAATTAGCCATTAGACCAACTCCAATCTAAAGACGAATTGAATCGAATTTTTAACAAAATTTATAACATTCATAGAAAAATTTAGTATATATTCCATCATTTATTTTGTTGGTACAATTTTGCTTTAACTAAAAACATCTATTAAATATATTAATTAAATTCAGCCAAATAGAAAACGCAAAAAACAGTATTCACCATTAACAAAGAATTGCAACAGAATTTTGAATATATACAAAGAATCGAGAAAGTTTGGCATAGTATTATTAGTAAAAGCAAGAATGCATAGGGTATAGAATGTCCGTCTGTGTGTTAAACAGTTGTTCAAATTGTAGGTAGATTATTCCACAGTGTAGATTTTTTATCACGTAGAAATAAAAATTTGCGAACGCAAAACTCTTAGATGAAGTTTTTCAACATACTACACTGTCGAATAATTCAAATTAGTCAAAATATTCCATGTTTTGTTAAAATAATTTATACGTCCGATGCAACAAAAAACCTAGAATATTTGACAACATGACGTGAAAAAAAACTTCATCTGAGTATTTTACGTTCACAGATTTTTGCAGTTAGAAGTTTGCAAAGTGAAAAGTTGTAAACGCAAAATGCATACAACAATTTTTTTACATAATACTGTGGAATAATTTAAATTAATCGAAATATTTGATGTTTTAACATGTAAAATATTTTATACGTTGGATTAAACAAAAACGGTGAATATTTGACAACGTCACGTGAAAAAAAAAACATCATCAAAAAGTTTACAGTTTTTTGTTTGCGAATTCGCGGTTATCATGTAGTATAATCTACAGTATTACGTAGAAAAATTGTCATGTAGATTATACCACAAATTGTAGATTATTCCACAGGTCGTAGTAGATTTTTTACATGATAAAAAATTTACACCGCGGAATAATCTACCTATAATTTGAACTACTGTTTAACACACAGTCGGACATTCTCTACTCTTATGCATTTATACTTACTATATTTATTCTAACTCTTATACTCTTGGTAAAAGTAAACAAGTAAACTATAATACAAAAATACACTCGTTTATAAAATTAAATTAATAATAATTTAAAAGTTATAACAAATGTTTATTGGTTATTTTTGTTATCATTTATCTGCCTTAAAATAAAAAGATTAATTGTATAAGCCATTGGGTGTAGCAGTCAGTAAAATTTGTGCAAACGTGAAAATTTTTGTCTCCAATTTTGATAATTTTTTGAGTAAACCTTACCCCAACACCTCATTAGCCGACAAAAATCTTTTCAAACAACATATCTCCCGTGGTCCAGGAGTTATGATCCCAAATGGCGATTTAATGACAAATTTGACGTGACAGATTGCTCTATGAGTACAACGATTTAAGTTACAAATTATGCATTTAAGAAAAAAAGCGAAAACTTTCGATTTTAATCTGATATCTTGATCGTTAAGATTGGTGCAGTATTTGTCAATACATTGCGTTTTTTGTAAACAAAATCCCCCCATTACTCTGCGAAAAACACGACTAGTGAAAGGAATGAAAAGTTGGGCAAACTTTACAAAATCACTGCCGTCGTTTGGTGTTTTAACGAAAAAGTTGCGAGTTTTTTGTACAAAACGCAATATTTCGACAAATACTGCTCCAATCTTAATGGTCAAGGTATCAAATTAAAGTAGAAAGTAGCCGCTTTCTTTAAATGCATAATTTGTAACTTAAATCGTTATACCCATTGAGCAATCTGTCACGTCCAGAATTGTCGAAAAACGCCATTTTGGGGCTTATAACCACGGGAGATATTTTGTTTAAAAAATTTTTGTGGGCAAAGTTTTCACAAGAAAATATCAAAATCAAAGACAAAAAGTTTGACTCCGCACCGCACCTTTAAGCAAACACAAAATTTTAAGCAAAAGATGAAGGCATCAAAAAATTTGTTTTTTTTATCTAAGACCATGTAAATTTTCCACTTTGAACCTGACAGATAGCGTTAAACTGATAGACCAAGATAGATAGCGTAAATTTATAGACTTGGAATCTAAAACTACTTATTGATAATTATTTCTAAATTTGTTTACTTGTTCAGGTGACAGCGTCATTGGGCCGATTTTGACAGCATTTGGATTGGGTTCATCTGGCATTGTTCCGTACCACATGGCGTTCGCAAGCATAGACGTCAGCAGCAAACTCAAACAGCAAGACAATCGTTGGACTCTGCTAAAACGACTGATCGGGGGTTTTGAAAAGATCGAAAACCAAATACGACTATTACAGTACTCCTAAAAAATTTTGAAGTTGGTTGGTTTATTTAATTTTATTTAAGAACAAAGAGTTTTATAAAAAAACAAAGAAACAAAGAAGCAAATTTGTATTACAGTGTAAGGCAAGCCCCTTCCACTGAGGCTTGACAAATTGAGTCGCAATGGAGACTTAATAATTCCAAATTTATTGGGAATTTTTAAGTAATATTTAATTTAAAAAGTGCTTGCAATAAATGCAATGCTCTTTAACAATATAGAGTTTTATACCACACGGAATAGTGATCTACCTTTTACGGTTGACTCATTTATCATGTTTCCCAGCTCTAAGCCCCAATTTTTCAATTTAATTGGAAAAGCGGGTCTTGAAGCAAAGCAAATATTTGCTAAATAATAAATTTACAAAATTGTGTAATTGAAAATTTACGCGACTAAAAAAACATAATAAATCTAAATTAGAAAGTGCTTTTTCCTTAATTGTAGTGCGAAAAAAAGACGTTTGAAGTCTAGTTCTTCTGACTGATAAGCAACTCATAGCAAGACGTTCAATCTAAAGCCAAAACACAAAATTTAGTTCAAAACGTTCTCACTTTTAAAATATTAAAAAAATACAAAATATTAAAAATTTCACGCGTCCATATAAATGTGAGGGTGGAAAAAAAAAAAAATTAAGCGCGTTTGTTGGCGACGTGTTCTTGACACAAAACCAACAAATAGAAAGTAGTAAAAATGCCAAGTTTAGTATTTTAAATTTTTTAGTGCTTAGGATGTGTTCACTCTTCTGCGTTTAAAAAACTTTTTTTACTTCAAGAAATTAAAAAATAAGTTTTTTTCTAAATCAGTCATATATATATATATATATTGTGTTACATAAAACTTAAATTGCACAATATTTTTTATAACTTTTTTTTTAAAGTTTTTTTTTTCAGAATACTATCAGTACAATCAAGAATATAAGAAAATGTACCAATTAATATAATTATTATTGTGCATCGGTTTGCCAAATAAACCCCCCCCGGGGGTAGTTTATGTACCCCCCCCGGGTACATAACCCCCCCCCCCGGGAGTATATAAACCCCCCCCCGGGGGAGCATATAAACCCCCCGGGGGGAGATATAGACCTCGGAGACACAGACCCCCGGGGGAGTACAGAACTCAAGGGTCCTATTTATGGCAAACCATGCACATAATGGATGGGTGCGATTTTTTGTATTGAGTGGTACATTTTTGATATATTCTTGGTACAATGAGCAATACGTAACTGAACGAAGTACATAT
>JASAMX010010475.1:0-42815 GCA_030248175.1 Microlaimidae sp. YZB2_3 | reverse complement strand
CTTTCGCACCAACGAATTATTATTCTGATTATAATTTGCCGCGAATTAAAATTTGCATAAAAACTTTTGAATTTTAATCCTTTTCCCCTAAAATTTTTTATTCCCCCTCTCTACCCCGGTTTGTTTTTCTATCAAAATAAAAACTATTGGTTAAATGTACTACAAAAACACCATAAATTAACCAATAAGAAAGTAAAGGGAAATTACAAGTTTCGCAAGCCAGGAGGGGAGCCCCCCCTAAGTATGTAGTATTCTCTGGCTCTGGAGTGGAGCAGCCTTTCGGAGCTTCGCCTATGTTTTTACCACTGTGAATGATTAATAATGTCATATTTGTTTTGTCAAAAAAGTAAGCCAATTTTTTTAAACTTATTAAAACAATTAAAATAACCCTAAAATGTAGATAGAACAATATAAAACATATTTTAACCTTCAACTTAAAGCTTAAAATATGTTAAAAACATAAACAGAAATTTTTTTTCGAAATATAAACCAGAAAAAATACTTAAATACATAAAAATGCTTAAAATATGACAAAATTTTCGAACTACTGATAAAACAATAATATTTGTTTTATTTTGGTTTTTTTAAACACCATTTAAAAGAACACCATTGTTTTATGCTGTTTCTTTCTTCAAAAAACACTAAGTGAAAATATTTTTTTAAAAGGCTTAAAAAATTGAAAATATAACCACAATGTAATTAAAAGTTTTTTTAATCTTTCGGCTGGTTCACACAAGTGTGATAAGTGACAATGCGTTCCGCGCGCGTTTGCACCGTTATACTGTCAGTTCTCGCTGTGGTGTGAACGCGTTGATCCTTGTAGCTCCGGTGTAAACCAGGCCTTACTGAAATATAATTTTGTAGATGTTTTTTGATTTTTCACTAAAAATATACATAGGTTCTAATAAACAAAAAAATAAATAAATTATTATAAAGCAATTAGACATAAAAAATAGAATTGTTAGTTACACCCTGTTTTAATTCATATTTTTATATTTTAATTTATAATATACCTTTTGTTGGTTAATACTATATTACACTTTTTTTATTATTTAAAAAATTTTTTGAAAAAAGCTGAATTTTTTATGTCACTTCTACCTTATCAATGATTTGATTTGTATTAAAAATTGATTTTATTATTTAATATGGATTGTATAAACTGACTAAATTATTTTAGAAATAGCATTATTTTGTGTTGTTTTGTTCAAGCTTAAATCAAAAATTAAAGTAAATTTAACCAACTAAAGATTATTCAAAAATTTCTACAATAAAATGAGGTAGTTTTGTATGTTTTAACCAGCGACTTTGACAAGAAACAACAAACTAAAAAACGAAAAAACTGGGAAAAAATCCACTGATAGTACCTTTTTATTACAGAAAAATTGTCTAATGAAGAATTCAGCCCACCTGTCTGGCTTATTTTGGTCATAGACTGAGAGACCAGAAAACAGAAATGAAGTTGGAATCATGACGTTGATCCAAACTTTCTGCGCTCTAGACTTAAATGCGGAAGCAATTTACGGATTTTCGTAATAACTTATTGGTCTGATTAATATCTTCGACTTTGAAATACTTGTCACAAAATAATTTATACGATTTGTTGTACTGCAATCACAAAAAAACTTCGGCTGTAAGGAAGCAATTAAACTTCAAAGGATTACAGGTTATTTACGAAAATTGTATTTTTACTACAAAGATTCCTCAGACTTAATATGAAATCTCATAAATAAAAAAAGCTTAACTAATACGAAACATTTTTGATTCTTAAAATACCAAAAAAAGATTTTTTAAATAAAATTTTGTCTCATCATAATAAAAAGGTGCTATTGAAAATTTAGTTGTTTTTTGTGTTCTAAACGCACTTTAAAACCAGTTTAACAGGTTTTTGTATTCGCTTTTTTTTCAAGCTTGATCATCAGCATTCATTGTGATATTTTAACGTAACCGCGGTTGGTTAGAAACTTAAGAATGTTGGCACCCCAAATTCATCGTGGTGATCACCTTAGAATTGTTTTTTTATATTTTTTACTGCTAAAACGGTACTAATGCAAAATAACCAGAATGCCGAACGCGGTAAATTTTATAACCAACCGCAATTATTACAAAAATACCATAGAAACACTACACTGCTGGCGTGGTAAATGTAATAATAAAAACGAGTTAATCTAATTTTAATAAAAGCTTGCGACTAAAATTTTATGTTTTTTTTAACTTATTTTGTGTTAAAACGGGTTTCCTATTACACTTAGACCAATGTTTAGAGTTTTTTATAGAGTGTAGTTAAAGAAAAATTAACTCCGCTTCTAATAGGTATTAAACTGAGTTTTCCATATATTTTTTTAATTAGATTAATATGTACATAGAAAATTTTTTATATTGTAAGCGTGATGTTATATTGTAAATTATACTGTTTATTTGTAAGTAATAAGCTGATTATTTTGATATTAAAATGGTGCTGCGCGCAACCCCGTTGCAAAAAAAAATTTAAAATTATGTCAATAAGGCTGAAAAAAATATCTGTCAGAGTTAAGCAGGTCACGTTGAGATTTTTAATACTTCAAAATCGAATGGTTGTTTTTAGAATAGCAAATTTTTAGAAGCATGAGTCACGCCGGGCCGAAAATTTTAGCTTTATGTTTGTTGGATCAGGGTGTTGCTGAGATTTGTAATTTCGATGGGCGACAGGCTAAATTTTTATAGATTATGGTTAGAATATGCTATATCCTTATGCGCACCATATTTAAATATGAAAATTTAAAAAAATATAAAAATATTTATTATATGGTGATTTACTTGTTTTAATGCAATATTTTAGAGTGAATTAATGAAAATAATAAAATAGAACATTGGGTGTCTGGAAATTTCATCTTTTACATTTCGTCTTTAAACATTAGGGATTGAAAATTAACCGATTGGTAGTTTAGATTAAATTAAAGATTAGATTATTTGTCTAATTTTAGTTTCAATTACGATTTAGATTAGATTATTCAAATAATTTCGATTAAGGTTTCAATTACGATTAATTTCAGGCCATATTTTAGGTTTCGATTAAGGTTTCGATTATTATATTTTGTGTATACTTCTTTAATATATACAGCCTATTTAAGCTCATAATCATTGAAATGCCTGAAATGTACACACTAAGGTGTTCAGTAAAAGGGCGAAGTTAGTAGAGAAACAAAACTAAATATTCTCAATCTCATAGTTGTAGGTTTGCATAAGGTTGAGGCACTTATGTGTATGTCAATCAAAAATAGTAAATCAAACTCTAATTGTTTCAATGGTTTATTCATCGACATACCGAAATAGCAGGTTCCCAACTGTAGAATGTTGATTGACTTTTACAAACTGAAAAAAGATTAAAGTGGGTTTAGGAGAGGATGATTCACTTCAAATAGGGCAGGCCCACCGCTGCGCACATGACAAAACTGCGCGGTTATAAAAGGTTGCACAACGTGGTGTCCCCCATCACGGCGAACACGGCATTTGCAAACGCATTCGTATCCACTCAGCGCTGATTGGCTGTATATTTTCTGGTCGGATTTAATTGGTCCCTGTTACCCTGGCCAATCTAGAAGTGGATCAGCCTGGTGTAAACTGTCTTTAGTCACTGTGCGTTCAGTTCACTAGAATTAAAAAGTGACTCAACCTCATGCAATTTGTCTTTACTGAACACCCAAATAAGAATTATAAAGATGCAAACCTGGCGTCCCCGTTTCCCCAAATTTCCGAATTTTTTACCCCTGACCCCCTTCTAGAATTTGAAATCTGACACCCCCCTCCAAATCTGAATTTAGCCCCAAAACAAAAATCCCAAAATTAACAAAATACTTTTGCTGAAATTTTGGAGTACCATCGACACGCCACACCTCTAAAAATTAGTGATTCCAGTACCAAAAATGCCAAAAATGAAGTATTAATTCCAAACAAATTAGTATATAACCTTTCCTTGATATTGGTGGTGTATTGTATACTACGTCATCCACAAAAAATATCTGGAGATTGCCCACCTTTATGCTCAACATTTTCTCTTCTTAAACCAAATATGATGGAGTGCATGAGCCTTTCAGGTTTTAGGAAATAACTGATAAAATTGACGATCATTGTTGGCAGAGGAATATCTTTTCGGACACCCCCTTCTTCCCAAAAAATCGTAAGCGAGCATTGTAATCAACTCAAAATTTCCAAAAAAAAAGATAAAATTAGAAATAAAAAAAGTTTCTTTAAACTATGTATCTGATTATGGCTATAAATTTTGGATCATTTTGGGCTCAGGATTATGAAACTATCTGGCCTCAAAAACCAAAATAAGGAGTGGCAGTTAACACCTAAATTATGCACGATTGAAAATAATATTTTCGGTATAAAGTAATAAGAGCGGAAAAAAGACTACATTTGTAGGCACTATAAATAAACAAAAAAAACTATAAAAAATCGAATTAGGACCTTAACCTTTAGAGCTCTTTCAATCAAAACCAAGTGCTGCTAATTTTTTGGTTTTATTTTGATTTTCTTATTAATTTAGAAAAAAAAACGTTATCATAATTTAGAAAAAAAAACTTTAAAATGTTTTTATGTCTATCTGTGTGCCAATAAATGTTTGGTAACCATTTAACGCTTAAATTTATTATTAGAAAATCTAATTCCGAAAGCATTGTTCAGAAAAAATGCGTTTGCAAAAGTATAAACCTTAAATCTGAAACAAGAAGTGTGAATCGATAGCCTTAAACCTTAAACTTTAATACTTAAATCTTAAACCTAAAACCTTAAATCGTAAATCCTAAACCTGACGTGTGAATTGGGCTTTTTAAAGGGTGCCACAAACAAGTTAGATATTATATCATTCTCTGGGAAAGACTTCGGGTTCCGACACAAAGCATAAAGTTTGGTTATAAAGCGCTATAAAGTTTGGTTATATTTACATGTAACGCGCGCAACAGCCATTGTCCTAAATTAGGATGCACCGGTGTCAAATTGTGTCAGATTTCTTACCGCATAAAGAAAAAGTAAGTAACTTAACCAGGACACAGCTAACTTTTGAAAGTGGCCGTTAAACGTGTTATGACTACATTATTATGTGTAACACACGCAACAGCCACTGTCCCATCTCAAAGTTAAATGATTAAACCTGTCTATACAAATTGCGGGACAATCAAAAACTGAATGCAACTTAATTCACTAACTAATAATTCAGATAAATAAATTATTTATGAACTAATTAAAAGAATATAAATAAATAAATATTAATAAATAAAACAATAAATAAAAAAACGCGAAATAATTCGGTTCATAGACTTCACCGGTGTGTGTTACGCTCGTTTAGGAAACAATCAGCGTGTTCACCGTGTGCATATGTACTGACCTCTTTGTTTTACGTGTGTGTGAGTGCGTGATCCATTTTATTTTGTGGTATAACCTGTAAACCTTAATCGAAACCTTAATCGAAACCTTAATTTAATCCTAATCGAAACCGGTTTCGATTAAATTAATCGAAACCTATATCGATATTAATTTTAACCTTAATTTTAACCTATATCGATACTAAATTCTATAATTTCGATTAAATTAAAGATTAAATTAAATTAAAATTTAGGTTTCAATTAAGATTAAATTAGTTCAAAAACTAGTATCGATTAAGGTTTCAGTTAAGGTTTCAATTAATCTTTTCAATCCCTATTAAACATCTTGTTTTTTACATCTCGTCTTCGAAAACCTCGTCTTTTGAATGCGATTTTGCAAACGTATTTCAACCAAGCGAGTTTCCGCCCAAACCATAAAGTTTTGTTTGATTTTTTAGGTTTCGCTTAGGCTTAGGCAAATAGTAAGGTGTTTACTCTTTAATTCAAAAAACACACTATTAAATACAAATTTACAACAATAAAATTATGCTTAATTTTTAGGTTTCGCTTAGGCTTAGGTTCGCAGTTTTTTGAAACAAACCATTTAATAAAAATTTATCATAATAAACTTTAACTTGATTTTTAGGTTTTGCTTAGGCTTAAAAAAATGTTGTCGATCCATTGTTTAAATCGCAAAATACAAGAAACTCGTCTTTTAAAAAGTACGTTTACAAAATCGCATAGAGAAGACGAGTTTTCCAAAGACGAGTTGTTTAAAAGACGAGATTTCCGAAGACGAGATGTTGAAAGATGTAATGTAGAAGACGAAATTTCAAAACATTGAGGTTATTCAAATAATGAAAAACATGGTGGGGTCAGGAAAAAAAATAGAAAATGATCTAAAAAAATAAGTGTTTGAACTAGTGATGTTCCTAACCTCAAATATCAGGCGCTGTAGCTCTGGAATTCCAGAAATTTGCTTCTTGAATGAGCGATTTTAAACTTAACTAAGCTAGTAATATCTTTTAAGTTATACTCTTTGCCGTTTAGGGTTAATTCTAATGTTTTAAATAAGTTTTAAAAAAATAACACAATAATCTATGGCATCACTTTTTAAGTATTCATGAAAGTAGTTTAAAAATAAAGCGGATTTAGCTCCGGAGCTCCTAAAAGCCGAGTTCTGAGGAACATCACTATTCTAAATCTAAATTATATTCCGATTTTTGGTGTTTTATTAAAAATATTTACGTTAAGATTTAAAAAAAAATTATATTACATTTCTGAAAGTGTGGACATCCTATTTTATTTTGCCAAAATTGTGTTTTGTTAAATACTGGTATAAATATTTCTTTCCATGTATATGGTATATGTATTTCTTTCTATTGTTATTCTGATATTGTTTTTAATGTAGTAAACTTCTTTGACTGTGGTTTGCAACATTGAAAAATAGCAAACATAAATATAATTTTAGTCACAAACAGTAATAAAACTGTAAACAAAAGCATAAAATTTCGTAACAATAATCCCAAAAATACATTAAAATTTACTAATTTATTTGTAAAAAAAAAGATTTCTACAAATTCGTCACAGATCTCGCTGTTGAAAAAAAATTCGTAAAACTTACCATATTCGGTGGATATTACTAATTAATGGAGCGGATCCTTTCTCGTAGCAAATTCGGTAAAATCTTACAAATTTTATGGGTAAATTATGCTATTCTGTTTTAAGAGAGCAATTCCGAAATTATGTATACACTTAAACACTAGGATGCTAAAGCGTTTTAAACGAATATTAAAGTCCATAACACAAACTACAATTGGTTTTAGACGTCTATTTTTTTCATTGAAGTTTGGGAGAAAATTGCCAAAATTAAATTGTTTTCGATACACTATTTCTAAACATGATATCTTTGCAAATTCTTCATAAAAATAAACGAAATTTTATATGCATGCCGTCCACGCCTTTAGTTGTGAGTTCAAATGATTTCGATGTTTATGTACATATTTTTAATTAAATTTAATGTCTTTAAAATTAACGTCTTTAACGTCCTAAAAAGACCCATTGCTGCTGTGATGCCCCTTGACCTTATTTAGGGGCTCTATCCACCCTTAGCACCAATTTCTGGGGACTACGGTTAATCACCTCTGTGTTTACGCAATGCGATTCACTTAAGATCTATGCTATAGGTAAGAATAATTGAAAATTGGCCAGGCTCACAAATGCTCAATACCAATTGGTACTCACATATATTTAATTGTGAGTACTCAAGCTCTTATTATTATTAGCTCAAACCAAAAACAAAATTAACAATATTAAGATTATATAACACAAGAGAATGTCCAACTGTACACTAAATTTTTGACCAAAATTTTAAAAGAAAAGTCGCACAAATTTTTAAATTCGTGAGCGACTTTTCCTGCAAAAATCCACCATTTTTTGCTAGTTTTGCCACGCTGCGATTTTTAACACAGTGTTAGTTTTTTCGCAGTGGGGATAGGTTGTAAGTTTTAATAAAATAAAATAATAAAAATTTAATAAGTAAAGTAAAGAAAAAAAATAAAAAAAAAAAAATAAATTATAAAATAAAAAAATAAGGCGGGGGGTATTTTTGAAAAGGAGAAGAAAGAGGTTTTGGATGATATAAGAGCTTTTGTAAGGGGTTTTTGCTGGTTTTTGGTGTTCTGGCTTTTTCTCGGTGTTCGTCGCTTTATTTGGTGTTTGCGTGTTCGCGGCAAGGTTTTCGTCATTTCCGTCCGCGTGCTGCGGATAATTCGCTCCCTTCCTTTCCCAAGTTCATATGAGTTTTGCCGTCGAATCAAAATAAGACTAAGAAAAATTAAATGATATTAGAAGAACACGAGGAAAAGAAAAAGAATAAAAAATATTTAATACATAAATTAAAGAAAGATTAAATTCTTCCAAATCCGTTACTTTTATTACTTTAAGTAAAAGTAAAAGTAACTTTTTACAACACTAGTCGGGACTGTGATTTCTTTTGCACTCTATGCTGTTTTCTTTGCACTGCAATTATTTTCGCACTGCCAGTCCAGCTGTGCAACAAAAAATACAGACGTTGGTAGTCATTTTCAATGGAGTAAAACACTTCAAAACTTGTTTTAGGGTACCTAGTGCATTTAATTTTGGCACTTTTTCGTTTTTCCAATGTAACTTTTTACTGTATCGCCCAATTTGCATCAGGTACTCATATCCCTGTGTGTCCCTTGTCCTTTCACTAGTGGGATACAAAGATTTCAATTGGTTGATTTCTCATGTATTGTCTACAAACCATTCTTCCTTTTCAATGTTTTCTTCCTGGGGTAAATTAGAGATTGGGGGAACTTCTGACCAATATATTTCCATTGGTTGTGGTGGTTCTAGATTTGGTTCCTGTTCCATAGGAACTTCTTTCTTGAAAATTTGTACCTCCGTGGTACAATTGGCATCTGCTAGTGCCTTTTCTAGTTGGATTTCCATCTGTTGGTCAAAATCAGGTTGGGAGAAGGATTGCAGAGGTTCCTCTTGAGGTAACCTCTTGTTAGGTTAAACAGAATAAGTGTGGGACGTCGTTTGTCAACCACTGGGATATAAAGGAAATACACTTTGCTCTTGTTGTAAGAGAAGCTCGCGGGGTACCTAGGATTTTCCCTTCCCATGCTTTTTGCGCTACTAGGCTTACACCCTGTTGTACTACTAGACGGTGAGGCTCGCTGCTGTTGACCTGATTGTCTTTTGGATTTAGGCCTGTTGGAGGGTTTAGCTGTTGACTAAGATTGAGGGTCTGCCATACTTGCTGATTTGGTATTTGTCCTACAATGGAAGACGCAATTAGTATCAGTAGGTTTATTGATAGATTTATGTCCTACCCCTACAATTGATGAGTCCGAAAGATTAACTGAGTTGACTTCACCATCGCAAGTAGGCTCCCACAAAAACGTCAAACCATAAGTAGTGGCGATGTCTTTTGAGAGTCCACGTCTGATATGAAAACCGCCGGTTCTCCTCTCTTGGAAGCCAATTAATCTGTATCAGTTTCCACAGCGTGTCTGCTCAGTTATGGTCCAGCACGGCCGCGTTCATGATTGGTGGACTGGTATTAGTGAGATTACGCCTGCTATTGGTTGGGGAATAGTTTTGATTTTGTGGAAACTGCTCAACTTTGTAGGAATAAATGTAGGTAGGTTATTATTAGTCTGGGCATAATAAGTAGTCCCATTATAATTAATAGGCTGCGATGTTGCCAGTTGCTGAGGGCCAACCGAGCCAAAATATGCCAGCCGAGTGGAAGATGTAGTGAAGGCTAATAAAACCGCTCTCGCTGTAATTAGCATTCCCAATACCCAATCTTCAATGGTGGAGAGACCGACCGAATTCTTACTCACTGACAATGAAGAAGTAGTTACTGAAACTACTGAAAATCTAAGATTGAAACCACAACCACACAGAAGTCTTTGTCTGGCCATGGAGGTAGAAATAACTACCAGGGCAATGGATGGGGAGGATATAACAATAATTGTGGAAAGTTTAACAATAATGGCAATAATAATTGAAAAAAACCTTACCAAAATAACAATAATAACAGTGGAAATTCAAATAATCAATGTAATGGACATGGAAGAACCTTGGGAGGTAAAGATTCTGATCAATGAACAAAAAGTGGACAAATCATTTGCAATTGGTGCAAAAAGGTAGGTCACGTGGCTTGTGACTGGGGTGCAGAAACAAATAATCCAAGGTCCAAATAATCCAAGTAACTAGGTCCAAATAATCCAAGCCTAGGGAAAAATAATCCACGGTCACTAGGTCCAAATAATCCAAGGTAGGTACAAATAATCCGAACAAGAGCTCTGCGAGTTGGATTATTTTTTCGCACTTGAGCTCATAATTAATTTATGCAAATTTTTAATCTTTTGATTGCTATTTCATAAAATCGCGTTGGCAGCAATAAATTTCGCATTTCGAGCTACAGTTTAACAATAATTGGATAGATTTTTAGAAGTTTCTCGAAAATTCTTCAACAATATAAATATTTTTTCAGTTCAAATGGACACAAACTTCACCTTAAGAATTATTTTCTATAATCAATCAATCAATCAAAATCAAGATTTAGGTTCTGTCTATCCACTAAAAATTTTTAAGTGAAAATAAAAAATAAATTAAATCCTGGCTCAAAAACTTATTCAAAAAAATCAAAAAAGGTGGCCAAAATTAATTCAGTTACCCTACTTCACTACCGTTGTCAATTTTCCGTTATTTTAAAGTATTCTTTTAAAAGACTGTTAGCAAAATGTTTGTAAAATTTATATTTTTGTAAACTGGGCTTCCAAATTAAATTTATTATTATAGTAAGATATGTAAGGTTAATGACAGATCTTAATGTTAATAATGTTTCTGCTCTCAAATATGCTCCAGAGCTCCGAAAATTTAAATTGAGAAGAGCTCTGGAACTTTGGAGCTCTGCCTCTTAAATGAGCGATTTTAAGTTAAATACATTAATATATAATATATAAAAGTTAATCAATCTTTTTTTATAGCTGAAGCAGGCCGGCGATGGATATTCCATATTGCCGCCTAATACCCTATATCAACACTGTTGTTGATGTAGAAATTTAGTCAATACACGTTTAAGATGTTTTATTGTTTTAAATTAGTTTTGACAAAAAAATTAGTTTACAAAAAGTTTGCAAAACATTCTATGACATCACATTTTAATTATTCATAAAATAAGTACAAAAATAGAGTGGAGCTCCTAAGGTTTTGCTGGATTAAAATGTTAAAAACGAGGCTTAGTAAGCTTGACATTCACAGTCTTAGTGTCAAGATTAAGTTTAATTTCAAGAATTTAATTTAAGAGTTTTTAATTTAAAAGTTTGATAATTTAAGAGTTTCAAAGGTTTAATTTCAAAAGCTAATAATATACAAATTTAGATTTGTCATATTCATTTCTAGTTTAATACGATAATTTCAGAATCAATGTCCAATGTTTATTTTGGAATTTTAATACTATTAATTGTTCTTATTAAACTGTTCCTAAACTATTACTACATTAATAGGATATTGGATTTTATGCAAAAAAACTTGTTTCTTGTCATTATGATTTTATATTGATCTTTGTATAAAAATAAAAATTTGAAAAAAAAAAGAATTTATAATTAAAAAAATTAATATTAAAACCTATTAAAATATGTAAACTGTTATCTTGGATTATTTGGACCTAGTGAAACCTTTGTTTGGCTTGTTTGTTCGCACTTGGCAGGCGCTGACGCTGCGAATTTGGATTATTTGTTTGCATTTCGGAACAAATAATCCAGGAGGCGCTGGATTATTTGGACCTTGGATTATTTGTTCGCACACTCTGTGACTGTCGCGGGTGGGGGCATGGTGCCTTGAGATCATGAGGGGCCGCCCCTCAGCAACTGGCAACATCGCAGCCTATTAATTATAATGGGACTACTTATTATGCCCAGACTAATAATAACCTACCTACATTTATTCGCAACAAAGTTGGGCAGTTTCCACAAAATCAAAGCTATTCCCCAACCAATAGCAGGCATAATCCCACTAAAACAAGTCCACCAGTCATGAACGCGGCCGTGCTGGACCATAGCTGAGCAGACACGCTGTGGAATCTGATACAGATCAATTTGCTTCCAAGAGAGGAGAACTGGCGGTTTTCATATCAGACATGGACTCTCAAAAGACATCGCCACTACTTATGGTTTGACGTTTTTGTGGGAGCCTACTTGCGATGGCGAAGTCAACTCAGTTAATCTTTCGGACTCATCAATTGTAGGGGTAGGACAAAAATCTACCAATAAACCTACTGATAATAATTGCGTCTTCCATTGTAGGACAAATACCTATCTTGTGCAAAATGATAATGTTTCCACTTATGTTTGCGTTTTCCTTGATACAGAATTCATTGACACACCATACTTTGCTTTGAGCATCGTAAGTTATTGGCGTTGTAGTTAAGTTCGTTTGAACAATTATATAATTAAATCGCTTGGAAATAACAGCTTTATGAATTGCTTATCAGTTTTTGAGTGACGCGGAAAAATTCATATGTAATGGATTTTTCACCACTAAAATTTTTAATCAAAATAAGAGGAACGCTTTGTATTTTTTGTTTAAAAAAGTGGATAAATATTATTATAATAGTTTGGATTTCATCTGTTTGAGCTAAATGAGTTAATTATGAGTATTACATAATTATAAATCTTTTTTAAAAGAGTGGAAAAATAATAATTTTATTAGAATTAGGGTGTCATATATCTGATCTAAATGACAGAATTATAACCTCTTTTAATTATAACCGCGACTGAGGCACAAAGATTAAATCAAATCCTTTTGTGTTTAAATCATTTTGTGTTTAAAGGAGAGCTCCGCAAAATATCAACAAGGAAATTAACTTAATCACTAGTTGTAGTTGCATGAAACTCAGTTCATTTTGCGTTTTAAACGCATTTTTTCGCTTTAATAATAAACAGAAGTTAAAAACTGGAAATTGCTAAATTATTTCTAATAAATTATTTTATTCTAATTTTATTAAATTACGATCATTTTTTTAAAGACTCCAGTGTCTTTTACAGCTACAGTTTAGACTATTCAAAACAGTTTGCTTTTTTTGACCTAAAAATGGTCTATACAGGACTTTCAACCTGTAAACTCCAGTGTCAGTCCTTCAGACCTTGTACGTTGCAGAATCACCCGTTGGCTTTTATTTTATAAATCGCCTTTACAGGGCGTCGCGTTATTTTATTATTTTAACGGAAGTTTCGCTAATATAATGCGAAAATAGTTTTTATATATCAGTATGATTCGCAAACTTTAGGAGCTAAAAAATCAAACGAACGAACTAGAGTTTCCAGGATGCGTGAGTGTTGTACCTTTTTGTTGTGTTCTGTGCAGTAAAAGGAAAATAATCATGGCTTTTTATTAGAATATTTTTAGATTTATTAAGCTTAAAACTAAAATAGTTTTACTTGCGGAATCAAGATATAAAAAATGTATATCACCGAAAACGAACATGGGAGCAAAAATAATTTTCGTCTCGCCTCTGCCAGACACCAAATGACATATTCTAACTTTTACAAAAGGTGTCAAAAAGTGATGACTGCAAACAAACACACAAACCCCCAAATCCACCAACAAACAAACAAAGAGCAAAATCTAGTGTGAATTTGTAAGTAAATGTGAAATTTAAATCGACAGTGTAAAAATCTACCAACATATTTTTCCATTAATTTTATGTCACATATTATTTTTGTCGTGAGATACTTCTTTTTGCTTCAATCGGTTATTAAACGGGATTATGATTTTAATTTGCAGAGTTTTTCTAGATGCCACGCAATCTAATAACGTTGTCTTCGTTTATTAGTATCATGAATTGTTGTTTTTTATTGATAAAAAATGGTTTTACACAATTAAATGATTTTTTTTGATGCTAATGAACGACGTTTTTTAATCAGTATACATATAACGTGGGTAGCGTACGACGCTAAAGCAAACTATAGTTTTCGTAGAAATTAGTTCTTGATTAAGATTTTTTACGATTTACTATTGATGCGGATAAAACTACTTTAAAAAAAGGTTTGTGAAGTCGCTCTATTTGATACATTTTCTTTTTATAGATTTTCATTTGATTTTGTGTTTTAATTTTCTAAAATTACCCAGATAATCAATTTCGTTTTATATTTTTTTGCTTTTAAATTCTATTTTTAATAACTTTTTTCGGAACATGCTTACATAATCATGGGTTTTTTTATATTCGCGAACGCAACTCAGTTTAAAGTTTAAAACAGAGTGCATAATAACATTTTTTTCAATATTACGTGAGAAAACTTTGCATTGTGAGCAAACGATTTGCTTAAAAATATATTGTAAGAAAAACTCCGTGAAAAGTAATCAAAACATTTTTGAAACCATGATTGATAATTTCAATTAAATTACTCACAAAAATAAAAATTAAAAAAATTTTAGAAAAAAAATCGTTTAAAGGTGCAGTATACTAATTCAAGATGTAATTTTTATTGTTCTTTAATTAATACTAATCGATGTATCGGATCGCACTGAGAAAAAAATTGTATTACACTAAAAATTAAAACCCAATGGTTAACAAGTTATCAACAAGAATACCGCGTGGTTATTTACAATGTTGTTTTTATACACCATTTTTCATAAAAAAACATTTGTACTGAACGCATTAACAAAAATTAAAAGAATTGATGCTAGGATACCAAAAATCTTAAAATTTAAATTTGGCTCAATTTTATTAAATATTAAATGAATAATGCCATTTTAAAAACATCATATTCTAAAAGTGATGTTTGGTGTTTGGTTTAAGGTGTGTTTTAGAATATTTTTATAATTACAAAATGTGTAACTCAAAGAAGTGAGACGTCTTTTTATATGTAGTTCGCTTTTTTTAAAATCAAACCATAAATATAGCTAAATAAATATTACCAGAATAACAAAAAAAACACACACACACCAATTAACATACCAATTCTGAAAACAAATTATTTTTTTAATGGAAGTTACTCATTTAATAGTTTTTTGAATTGAACCAACTTTAAAACTTAAGCTTTTTAGTACGTTAACATGATTCCTATTAAGTTTTATAGACTAGTTCGGAATAAGCGTCTTTTACTGTACAAGAGAGGGTACAAAAAGAAAAAAATAAAATTTGAAAAAATTTTAGCTATCTTAGTTTCTTAAGTTTAAACCTATACTTCATAAAAATTGCTACACGATGATATGTTTCACTACGTTGAAGTGCTGTAATATATTAGTTTGTGCTCAATAAATTTTTTGTTTTATTTAAACGTCACAATAGTTTAAAATCACCACTAAAATAGTATTATCCTTAACAGTGATTTCGAATTAGTAAAAATAAAGATGGAATTTGTGCTTTTAAACTAATTTTAAAGCTACAAAGTTTTTTTTAATGTTTTGCTTGTAAAACTATTCAAAACTTAAAAATTAATTTTAAAAAGACCATTCCAAACTTTTAAATTAAGCATTTTTTGTAATTGAAACATTAAAAAACTGGAAAACAAGCGCGCCAGCAGCGCCGTACCTACGAAGCGGCAAAAAACTAAAAATCCATAAAAAATGCTTTTGCTTTTGCAATATTTAAAAAGTATTTAAGAAATTTTGAAGAGAAGGGGTCGAGATTTTAAACCAATAAATATTTGAAATATTTTAAACCGTAAAATGTACTAGTCGCTCGCTGTTTCTCAATTTTCCCTCTACATATGATTGGCGCTAGTAGTTATGTACCCTCTTCCTAACACTAAAAAACCCTTATTCCGAACTAGTCTATTATTATCTGCTCAGTAGAAATGTTTTATTTTAAAAAATGATGTATAAAAACAATATTGGAATTAACCAACCAATTTGTCTGGAATTAATTTTTGGTGTAATACAATTTTTTCTCAGTGTGACCTAATACATCGATTAGTTTTAATTAATAAAAATACACCATGAATTAGTATACTGCACCTTTAAAAATTGATAATGTGCGTCTAGAATAAAATTAAATAAAAAAAGGTAAACAATTGAGATAAAATTTAAACGATTAAAAATGGAGATATTAAAAAATGCATTTGAAAAAACAACGTAATACTTAAAAAGGATGGTAAATTCACTATAGTCCGTGTAGAAACCTTGTGATTAATTTTGAGAAATCAAAAATTGTTTTCTGAAATTTTTTAAAAAAATTAGTTCAATTTTAAAAAGAGTAGGTTCTTAGCACTGGGGAGTTTTTGAACTAAAAATCTATTTCTAAATGAAAATTCTATAATCAAAAAATTATAGAAAAGACGTTCATTTTTCAAACTAAACATTAGTTAGAGAGTTATAGGAAATATCTTATTTCTGCTCCCAAGTTTTTTATATCACTAAAAAACTCATGATTTTTTTATTATTTTGTTATTTTTTTTGTTTTACTAAATATCATTCAATATTAACAGTTATCAATGTTGTTTTTGTTTAAACCAAAAATTTTGAATTTTTGTCAATAATTGGTAGCAGATGCTATAAACCTCAAAATGATTATGTCTTAATTTAGTATTAGTGTTTAGAACTAGTGTTAAAAATTTGCTTTTTTTAGAATATGGTCATGTTTTTTTTGCGTTTGTTAACAATCATCATTGTTGATTTTGTTTAAACAACCTTGATAACTTTCGTTATTGATAAATTTTGTTCATTGGTTGGTTTTAAAAAAGATTTAGATATGGTTCATATTAGGGCTATTAATCGCCTTTGAACCATGTTTTAGTATTAACCATGTTTTTGTTAGATATTATCCGACCGTAATTGGTTCGCTTTTTATTGCTACTGTTTACTTAACTTAATTAGTGTGGTAATTGCTAGAATAAACGATTTGATTTGATTTTAACCAAAAAATTTGAATCCTCGTCCACAATTTGTATCATATGTTAAACCTCGAAATGATTTACATTAATTCATTATTAGTAGAATTATGTAATTTTTTTAGAATATGGTCGCGTTCGTGTTAGATTGAATACGAGAAATAACTTTTAATTCTCCTTAAAAGTAAATTCGGCTCACATTGACTCAATTTATTTTTGTGTTCATATTAATCATTCGCTTTCGTTTCGTCGATTTACGTTTTGCCAGTTGTTTTTAACCGAAAAATAACAGCGTCAATAAAAGTCTATCTTTTTTCCAAATTTAATTAAACGCAAGGTCTGGAATTATTTCTCCAAGAAAACGCGATCCGTGATCGATATTGCGACCGTGTCTTCCCCTTTAATTTTTGAATATTATACATAAAACTCGGGATCTGTGATAAAGTCAGGGAGGTTTTATTTGGCCTAAAAGTACAGAGCTTCCCTTTCCTTCGGGAAAGCTCATAAAAATTTTTCAATTTTTTAATTTATTTGCTAGCAAAAGGTACAACCACGTTTTCCTCCTGAGAGACATATAAGAAACTTATGTATTTGTCGAATGAATTTTTTGGTTTTTAACTTTTTTCGGTTTAACCTTACAAGCTAGTATGACAAAAGTAGCTAGATTTGTAGATTTTTTTCGGTTTTAAAATACTAAAATTTAAATTAATAAAACCAAAACACATTTCTAGGAAAATTGTCATAACCGATTTCAGAAAATTTAAACAAAAAAACTATAAAATTTAAATAAATAAAATTTTTGCATTGCTGTATGATTTTAAATTATTTAAAACATTTCGATTGTAGCTAGATTTGTCAACTTTTTTTGGTTTTCAAGTACAAAATTTTAAATAAACAAAAATGAAACACATTTTAAAAAAAATGTTATAACCGACTTCAATCAAAAAATATATAAAAAATAACAAAATTTTGCATTTATGTATGATTTTACATTTTTCGAAAATCTTTCGATTCTATTTCTGTCATAAATTTATGATAAATTTTTTGAAATGGTCAGTTTTTGATTTACTTTTGCCATTTAGGAATTTGTCTATTTAGCTAAATTTGTGCTACAGTGATGATTCAATTGCTGTATGAATTATTTTAAAGTAGTGACAGATATCATTGTCAACAAATATTGCACAGCAAAACACAAACAAAAATCACAATTGGATAAATTCTGTTAAATATTTTTTTAAATAAGCAATTTAAAAAACTTTTCAGAAACTATAAAATTTCAGACCCTTGTCTTATGTATTGGATTTCTATACAGGCATTAGAAATTCATTTTGCACTACCGAGAGATGGAAAAGTATTAGAGCTTTAGAATGGTGGTTTTCATTGAATTATAAACCTATTTAAATTGCGAGAAATTTTCCCAAAGTAATTGTCGTTTGAACGTATTGCTTATCAGAAACTTTTATTTTATTGTACAAGTGAATTCCATTAAAGAACCACTTCAGCTATTTATTTTAGTTTTTTGTCACATCGGTGATATTGTTAAAACACATTTTATAGCGAAAAATTTATTCTTTTAAAATGCACTTGCAACTGGACAGTTTGTTTTACACATCACTTAGCAGTAAACCACTCAAAACACAGGGCGAAACTACCCTTTTTGACTTAAATAATTTTTTTTTAAAATTATTATATTAAAATATTTCAAAGTATCTAAAGTCCGAACGAACAAACATTTGCATTAATGAAAAAAAGGTAACTTGTGTTCAAGTGATGTTTTTGTTTTGAATGAAACTTTTAAAAAAATCAAGATTAAATTTATAAACTAAGCAAACATGCTTCCGACACGACTCGTACTTTGCGTTTGAAGTAGGGTAACTGACTTAATTTCGGCCACCTTTTTTAATTTTTTTGGATAAGTTTTCTGGTTTTTTCAATCGACTCACAATTTGGTGTAAAAATCAAACGATAGCTATTTTTGTTATTCCAGTGCAAAATTTTAAAATTTCTGTTACACTTGAAGATCAGTGAAGGTTTAAAGCTTTTTTTAATAGTGGCCTAAATTAAGGCGCGAACTTCGGCCACCTAGAAAAAACTGGCTATAACTATTGCCAAACTGAACAATAATAATTTTTAAAGGTTGCAAATTTATCCTTAGGTATTGTTCTTGGTACATATAACTTAATTTTTCCCGCTTGCAAACTTTAATAGTTATTAGCAAGACTTTAAATAATTATGTCTAAACCTTAAAAAAAGTTTTAATAACCTGTATTTTTTGTTGAATTTTTATTTTTGACTTAAAAAACGTAAAAAAAAGTCAAATGAGCAAAACAAATTCTTTATAAATGCGGTAGTACGATGATACTTAAAAACAGTAAGAAACGGCAGGTTCTTTCACCTAAATTTTAAGGTGGCCGAAATTAACGGAATCTTAAAATCGCGCATTTAGTTAAATGTGTTGCAAAGTGATTTTGAAAAAAATATCAAAACATGAAAATAAACAACTTTGAGCCCTAAATAAAAGATATTTTAAGGTTATATTGTGCTTCGTTCTAAATTTTATGCAGTTTAAACACAAAGCAAAAATTAAGAAAAAAATCACTTTTTGTATGAAAATGTTGATAATGCAAAAAAAACAAAAATAAAAAACTTTTGCGAAAATACTTTATTCAACATTAATCCAGTTACTTTTGTGCTAGTTTTTTTTTGTTTTAAAAATAAACCAATTTTTTAACACCTTAAATTGGTGGCCGAAATTAAGGCCTGGCCGAAATTAAGTCAGATACTCACTAATTGCAGCGATTGAACTCATTGTTTTATAAGATCGGTGGCTTCCAATGCTCAAAGAAAATATTGTATAAACACAGAGTTTCTTTTTAATCGCATTAGGTCCGAAAAAAAAGTTATTGTGCGTTTTAAACACCAAGATCCAAGCTACCGTATAAATTAACTATCTGGCCTAACTATTAATTAACTAGCCTAAAAATGTTTAAAATTTATGTTTCATCAACTTTTAAAAAACATAACCCAGTTTTTTTGCGAAAATTCCTTTAATACTTCAAACTACAATATGTTTAACAAAATTCTTTTCGTATACGTAAAATGGGGTAACTGTTTTTCTATATTTTGCAATTAATTTCGCTACTGAACACTGTTTAATGAAAATTTTTGTGGTGTTAAAAAATGATTTTGTTATAATTAGATTTTTAATACCAAGTATTTCATTCATTAAATTGAAATTAGTATTTTAAAATTTAAAATCTTGCCTTTTTGCCTTAATAAACTACAATATTTTTTGCCTTAAAAAATCCATGTTAAAAATTTTGCAAGATCTTGTATGTAAAAAAATCGCAATTTTTCATACGTAAAAAAACCGTCCGAATAAATACTTAATGTATTTATATGTTTACATGTTTAAACGTAATTAAGTCTAAAGTTTAGTTTTCAGAAATATTGGTGGCTTAATTAAGAAATCAAAAAAAAAACAACAAAAACAACAAAAAGGGACAAACCAGAACTTCCAGCAAGAACCACCATCAACATCAAAATGTTACCTACTTTCAGCCATCATCATGATCAACTCCCGACTTATCTTACTTTTGCTTATAGTCCTTTTATTATACCTTTTTTTTATTTTTATTATTTTTATTATTCTCTCTGTATTATTAAACATACCCTCACATCTAATCCCTAAAATCCTCTGATAGGGGTGGGGCTTTGACTAACATTCTACATCAACAACAGTGCTGATATAGGGTGGTAGGCGGTAATATGGAATATCTATGGCCGGCCCGCTTCAGCTTTAAAAAAAAAAAGCAAAAAAGGAACAAAACAATGCTATAACTAAATTAAAACTAGATACTCTCGTGCTTATATCAAAGTTTGTAATCACTAGTTAGTGATTTTGTGCTCGCAAAACCTCTCAATAAAAAGGTTCCTTTCTTAATGGGGAAAACATTCATACGTCCAAAGCAAAAAAAATGATAACTTCAAAACTGACTGAATATTTCGCGTTAGATGTAGTCTCTACTGTTTTTTTAGAATATAACATTTTTTAATAAATGTTTTATTTTGTTGTTTAATTTCCTGGTTTGAAAAATTGTAAAATTTTCTGTTTTTTAATACAGAATTCTTAAGGCTGGTTCATACTTATGTAAAAACGTCCTTTGGACAAAGTCCAAAGGACAAGTACAGCGTATAAACCTATGTAAAAACTCATTTGGACTTTGTCCAAATGACGTTTTTACATAAGTATGAACCAGCTTTTATAACTTTGTTATTACAAAAAGCATTGGCATTTTAGCCAAAAATAAAAATATTTGTGGAATTCGACTTGGTAAGCTTTGCAACTATGTTGTATTTGTTATCAAATGATTATGTTGTGTTCATATCAAATGATTTGTTGTAATCAAACTCTGTTATTTAGATACATTTTAAAATTTTGTGATTTTGGAACCTCACGATACCATGGTTTAGGAACCACCCGATATCACTAATTAAAACTCTAATTTAAAATGAAAATTTTGTTTGTTACGAAAAAATATGTTTTGTTTTATTTTGATCACAAATTTTTTAATCGCGATTTTTGGTATACCAGATCTTGCGAAATATCAAACACCGTTTGTTTAAATATTTATTATTGATGTTAAATAAGATAAAACACCATGATTAAACTGCACATCTGTAATTTCGATGCAATGCATGAATTAATTTATATTAAAAATTTAAATAAAACGAAAAATTTTTAAACCCTAGAAAAATATTTATTACACAGAATTCATTAGTGCATATACATTAAAGGCAAAAGAGAAGTTACAGCAATTGATTTTCCACGGGGAAATAAAAATCTATTAATTGCGACAGCAACAAAGGTTAAAACGGTTATATTTATCATAAGAGCTTTCGATCAATTCTTAGATCATCGTCGGTTAAAATATTTAAAACATATAATATTAGTAATAGTAATTGAACGTTACAATAAGATACAAAAATATATAATAAAACCATAAAATCGGCATAAATATATTATAAATATTACTTATAAATACTCTAAAGAAAGGGTAAAAAGTAAAAACGTAGATAATTTTAGAAACTGTAACATGTATAAATTAAATATAAAATGAATATAAGTAAATATATAAAATTAGAAAAAATATATGTAAAATCTTTTTTATGACTACAATACGTTTGCAAAACATGAACTAGTAAAATATAGACGTTAAAAACTTAACCTAAAAACAAAATAACTCAGCGCTAGAAATGTTTTTATTTAAAACAGGCTTATCCCTACGAATACAAAAACTTTCTTTAAGCCTTAAACAATAATCATTAGAAGCCGACGCTAAAATGGTAAAACTAGACAAATTAGGTGTAGCTTTTAACTGATTACAAACCAAAATATGATCAAAAATGGCTGATACTTTTGGAGCTATTTTCTTTCTAGTCTTATATGAAACACCAATATGTTCTGCTAATCTAGTGTTTAGGTGGCGGGTAGTAGAC
Organism: Microlaimidae sp. YZB2_3; assembly: GCA_030248175.1. Classification (NCBI taxonomy): domain Eukaryota; kingdom Metazoa; phylum Nematoda; class Chromadorea; order Desmodorida; family Microlaimidae; species Microlaimidae sp. YZB2_3. The sequence continues at coordinate 20,602 of JASAMX010010475.1, read as the reverse complement.
CCACAGTATGTGGTTTTACAATCACTACAAACAAATTGATATACAACACTAGATTTCAGACCAAGAGGTAATTTTTCCTTGAAAAGAAAACAGCCACTTAGAGAGTTAGAGGTTTTATATGCAACTTTTAAATTAACTTGACGAAAATTACGATAAAATATTTTTTTTAGTTTATTTTAAATATTTATAGAATTAAAACCTTTATATGGTAAAACAATGTAAACTGACTTTTTATTTGCGGTTAAAACCTTTAAATCTTTCAAGCCAAATTTTTTAGTTAAAAATTTTCTAACACAAGAGCCAATAAAACTAAATGGGTATCCGTTTCTACGTAAAATAGATTTTAAGGAGACAATTTCTTCATGAAACGATTGATAAGACGAAGATAAGTTGAAGGACCGGGTTAAAAGCGCAAATATTAAACCAAACTTTGAGGATGACGGAATAAAACGGTCGTAATTAGAGTACACGACACTAAAAGTAGGTTTTCTATAAAGAGTTGTTTTAAAACTTAGGACTTCTGTGAATCGAAATATCTAAAAATGGTAAAACAGATTCTTGTTCTTTTTCACTCGTGAATTGAATGTTAATGTGGCGTGAATTTAGGTAATTCAAAAACGGTTTGATGTGATTTTGCTTACTAAAAAGAATAAAACAATCATCCACGTATCTTCGGTAAAACACAGTATTTTATTTAATTTATTTATTATTTATTTAATTTATTTTATTTTATTTTATTAAACACGGTATTTTTATGGTTTTATTATATATTTTTGTATTTTATTGTAACGTTCAATTACTATTACTAATATTATATGTTTTCAGATATTTTAACCGACGATGATCTAAGAATTGATCGAAAGCTCTTATGATAAATATAGACGTTTTAACCTTTGTTGCTGTTGCAATTAAAAGAGAAGTTATTTTTTTTTTACCGACATCAAAATTTTACCAAAATTTACCGTATATGGCGTAATATACAATTTTTTGTAAAAAATGCAGGTTAATTTTTCCAAAATTAAGGCGAGATGTGAATTTAATTAATTGAGTGAAATTTAAAACTCCAGATATTTATTTGAATGTAGATTTATGATTTTTAAAAGACTATAATATCCGTCGTACTTTAAAACGCATAATAATTTTGTCGTGCTTAATTTTATAATTATATTCTTATTATTACAGTGTTTAGAACTCACCTAACAGCTAGCCACGCTAGCACGTGGCGCAGTCGGTTATGGCTTTGTTAGGGCCCGTTCACACTTACGCACAATGCACAATGCACAATGCACGATGCATAATGCACAATGCACGATGCACAATGCATTATAGTACCTGTTCACACTTACGCACAATGCATAATGCATTAAAACGAATTTTCAGCCAAAACTATTGTTAAATACGGTTTAAAATGCTTGTTTCTCTTATTAAAAAACAAAACCTAACAAAGAATAGCGTTGCTGCAAATCCAGGTTGACAAAAAACTTAAACTGACCGATTTTAGGATAAACAATCCTGAATATTAGTCAACAAAGCTAAAAAAACCAAAATATAGTTCTAAAATCACTCTTTTTGTACTTATTTTTACATAGAATTATGTTTTATATCTGTGTAAACACAAAAATATGTTTTAAATTTTATGTATAATGAAATGTGAAGTCGTTCGTTCAAGAATATTTATTATTTGATTCGTTTTTTAAGCAGAAGAGTTCTCAACGTACGTACTTTGCGAAAAAAGTACATACAAATTTTTGAAGCGCGCTGCTACTCGCACAAAACTTGCAACGCCGTTCCAAGTCCGATAATGCATTGTGCATTGTGCATCGTGCATTGTGTGTAAGTGTGAACACCTATTTTCGGAGTTTTAATGCATTGTGCATTGGGCATCGTGTATTGTGCATAAGTGTGAACGGGCCTTTACCTTTAACAAACGTTGAGATTGAATCTCATAGAAATCATTTTGTATTTTAGATTTTCCATAGTTTTTTTATAGTAATTTATATACATTCAAAACAGAAACATCATTTGTAAACAGCACTTATTTCTTGATTTTCGTTAATTAGTCGAATTATTGTCGTTCAGATATTTTAAAATTTTATAATATTTTATAATTACAATAATTAAAAAATTTAAAAAAAACATAATTTTTGCTCTTTAATGCAATGCAACTATGGTTTACTACTAAACGTTTTGCAGTAAAAACTACATATGCAGAGAGACCTTATTGTTTAATATTTCTAAAATTTTTACATACCTTTAATACTATACATACTATTCACATTTTTTTACCGGCTGTTATAATTAGCTTGAAATGAATGACACAAAACCTGACTAATTAACACTTTCAAATTGCATACCACGTGTTTGCTTAAGCTTTTTAAAGTACAAAATCTTAATGTTTCGAAAAAAAATTTATTTCAAGTATGAAAGTATAAATCCTAAAATAGAAGTAAATAGTTATTTTTTTCATTTATATGAAAGTTAGATATAATACTTTTAGTTAAAATTATCGGTTAAAGCAGCGAATTAAATCATTTTTATTTAACAAACAAAAATTAAACATTTAAGTGAAGCTAGAATTTTATCGCGATGAGTTAAATCCTTTGGTATTTACTTAATCATTTATCTACCTGGTTTTTTGAGCGAGTATAATTATTTAACGGAAATGTGGTGTTCCGATTCCCTCAAACTTTTTTATATTTGTTTTACTAAATTTTATTCAGCTATACTAAATTTCAATGCTAAAAATTAAAATAAAATAAACAATATTATGCGACTGAAAGAAACTATGCTGCGTTTTGCCTCATACTTATGAAAAAACGTCGTTTGAAAAAAATCCAAAAGTCCTTTAGATTTTTTTCAAAAGACAAACACAGCGTCAAAACGTCCTTTGGACTTTGTCCTTTGAACCTTCTCCAAAGGACATTTTGTCATAAATATGAACCAGTTTTAATTGTTTTAGTATTTATTTGAATATTTGTTCATAAAAATTTCTAAAGTCAACGTCCTCTAAATTGTGGTGATTTTAGCGTATTTGCGACACATTTTTTTTGTTTGAATTTTAAATAAGTGGTATTATTACAGTATATAGGAAAATCTATGTGATAAATTCCTGTTTACTGTGCGTAAAGAATTATTTGGAATGCAATAAAACATTGAGTCCAAACATTCAGTCCACCGACGGCACGTTAACTACAGCCTAGTTAGCGGTAATTGAAAAGACCTTATTATTAACTTGTATTTCATATATATGTTATGTATTTATTGCTGAATGTATTTATTGTATTTTGTATTATGTATTTATTGGTTTTTTTTTCATTGAAACCAAAAAATTTCGTTAGATTGGCCGGCAGAAAAAAGCATATCGTCGTAATTATGGCAAAATGAGCCACATTTCGTATAAAATACATGAGACTGTGACTTATTTTAGACTTATAACAACACCCCATCAACTACGGAATGAGTCACAGTTACGTGTGTTTTATAATGACAGTGGCTTATTTTGCCGTAGTAACGACAATATTTAAGGAATAACAGCTGATTTAAATAATCATCCAAATTAGCCAGATTTATGATCGATTGAGCCGAGGAAACATGGAGCCAAAAATAGAAAACTAGAGCCGTCACTTGGGAACTTACCTCACGCTTACTTGAGCCTAAGCCCAAAGCCTAAATCTAAGCCCAAACCAATTTTTTCTTAAAAGCTCCAAATTTCCATTGCTCATGGCTCAAAGTTCACAAAAAATTGCGATAGCTCCAAGTTCCCTGCTTGTGGCTCTAAAGATCCTGTACCTTTAAATTCTTGTGCGTCATTGTAATAAGCAATTTAGGGTCGATGGAGCCTAGGGAACTTGGAGCTGGAACTTGGAGCCAAAAATAGGGAACTTGGAGCCGTAAGTGGAGAACTTGGAGCCGTAAATGGGGAACTTGGAGCCGTAAGTGGGGAACTTGGAGCCGTAAGTGGGGAACTTGGAGCCGTAAGTGGAGAACTTAGAGCCATAAGTGGGAAACTTGGAGCCGTTAGTGGGGAACTTGGAGCCGTAAATGGGAAACTTGGAGCCGTAAGTGGGGAACTTGGAGCCGTAAGTGGGGAACTTGGAGCCGTAAGTGGGGAACTTGGAGCCGTAAGTGGGGAACTTGGAGCCGTAAGTGGGGAACTTGGAGCCGTAAGTGGGGAACTTGGAGCCGTAAGTGGGGAACTTAGAGCTGTAAGTGGGGAACTTGAAGCCGTAAGTGGGGAACTTGGAGCCGTAAGTGGGGAACTTGGAGCCGTAAGTGGGGAACTTGGAGCCGTAAGTGGGGAACTTGGAGCCGTAATTGGGGAATCTGGAGCCGTAAGTGGGAACTTGGAGCCGTAATTGGGGAATCCGGAGCCATAAGTGGGGAACTTGGAGCCGTAAGTGGGGAACTTGGAGCCGTAAGTTGGGAACTTGGAGCCAAAAATAAAAATCGCAAAAACGTGTACCTAAGCCTAAGCGAAACCTAAATTTAAGCCCAAAACCAATTTTTTCTGAAAGGCTCCATGTTCCCATTGCTCGTGGCTCCAAGTTCCCAAAAATTTCCCATGGCTCCGAGTTCCTTGCTTGTGGCTCTAAAGACCCCGTACCTAATAAGCGTTTGTTACAATGACACCAGTCCGCCATGGGTTTTTGACTTTTTTTGAATACATTTTTTAATAAAAATTCAGTATTTTGAGAGTTTAAAATTCATAAAATTCATTTTTATAATGAGGCTCAATATATTAGGATCTCATTTGAAATTAACAATAACCTATATTTGGATGTATTTAAGCAGCCATCAGTCACACAGAAATCACTAGATCTTGATGTGGCATTCATATCATCCTTTCATATCTGCGACTTTTTGGTTTAATGTATTTCATTTATCTTATTACTAGTCTTTTGTTTCTTTGTGCGTACAAAATCAGTTCAATGTGTCTATTGCTTATGTATGTCCCAGTCTTAGATAAAATAAAAATACAATACAAAACAATCCTATAACATTCTAGTTGGTTATAAAAATTTATAACGAAATTTTTATTTTTTTAAAAAAATCGAATCAAAAACTTATTTTTTACTGATGTTTTTCTTTTGTTGACAATTTAACTATCAAATAGACCAACCGCGAAAACTTTACAATTTTAATGTATAATTTAGATACACGTTGTAAATCATAAAATGATCCGCATGTAGTACTGTCGAAAATCATTTGAACATAATAATTATCTTTATAGTATAAACTTTGTAGATGGATAAACTGAGTCACGCTAAATCGGTAAATAGCGATTATCCTGGGTCAGTAAGGCCAAAGCCTACTTTCGCGCCTCAAACTGTGAAATTGTGGCAGTCAGATAATGAGAACGCTGTGTTTCGAATTCAGGATGAAAGATTTGATTCGGGCCTGGGCTCGGACGAAAATAAACTTATTTCCAGGTATAAAAAAATTTGTTGTATAAAGATGACTTTTTTTTGTTTTAAATAGCGTTTTTAGCTTATTGAACAGTCAGAACTTTTGAATAATAAATTTTAAAATGAAATTTACTATAGATTTATTAAAAAAGCACATGGGTAAGGCAGGTATAAAAAAATTAAAATTTGAATTACAATAAAACTCTGGCTAAATTAAATTTAATAAGGACCATGTTAATTTAATTCTAAATTAATATTAAGATTGTGTGCTCCTAAAACATTGAAACGATCGAACAAGCAATTTTTGAAAGATTAAGAAAATTTATATTAAAAATTTTAGCGAGAAGTATATCGATACAGTAATTGTGCTGTAACAGGTTGAGCAATCTTTCAGAGCACACAATTAAATTTAAATTGTGGTCATGTTATTGTAGAAAAGCCATGAACTTAAGAAGTTTTCATGTTAGAACTAATTAACAACCTAAATAATGAACTGTAGGTTTTAGTTACAATATGCAAGTTAAGAAAAATTTTAAAACCAGGCTAAGTTTTATGATATTTTTTAGTATGCAAAATCAACCACGTCTACGTTAGCAATGACGAGTATTGTACGTATAGGTGGGCAGGGGGTTGGGAAAGGGCGAAGTAGGGGGTTATACCCCCCGAATCCTATCACTGCGGAACCCCAACCTCCTAAAATTTGGGGGTACCCCGACACCCTCCCTTTAAAATTTGGGGAGTTCCAGTACTAAAAATATTAAAAATATGGGTATCTGAGGTATAGCTAAGAAAGTTTTTCAGACCCCCTCCATATTTCGGGGGACGGGTATACTTCCCCCTTTTAAATCTTTTTAAACCCTTTTATGCCCACCTATGATTGTACCCATAGTACGTATTCTTACAATTACACTATTTATTCTTAAAATTTCACAAGTTTTTTTCTACCTCTAACTTTTGTATTCATTATTAACAGATGAGTATTGATCTCGGTAGCTTTCAGCTCGGTATGTTTTGCCGTTTCTTCTATCTAGCAAAACTCATGAACATTTTGTCATGAATTATTATTTTGTTTTGTTTAGTCAAGTTTTTAAACTTTTTTGCTTTTAACCCAATCGGAAATTATATTAAAACAAACGACACTATAATCAACAATAAATCGTTTCATTTACTTTGTTTTGGTTCTGTTCAAATTTGAACAATATTGGTACTTTCTATATAAAAGTTGAGAATGATGTCTGAGAAATGCGTTCTCCAGTTTTTTTCGGTGGAATACCACGCAAAAAAAGTGAACGTACTAATCATCATACTGAATGTCCAATTAGCTTCGTACACAATCCATGCTCATGCAAATTAAACAAAATTTGTTCACTTGGACCGACTTTCGAGTCTTATAATTGCAAAAAACTGGCCTTGTAAACTAACGGTGGTGTTCATAAAATTTTTAGACCCAGTTAACTTCGGACTAAGATTGTTTTTTACGCAGACTGGCTTTTGATTTTCGGTCCCAGTCCATTTAATTATCGAAAAGGTCACCGGAAAACTGGACTGGGCCCATTTTTTCACCCTATTTTGAAACCAAGTCTGGATTTTTGGTGACTTTTGCGACGACCAAACTAGAGTTTGGCCGAAAATAGGAGACCGGTTTTCGTTAAAAGCAGTTTCAGTCCGAAGTGCATCGGACGCAAAAGTTTTATAAATACCACAGTAGATATAGTTATGCAAGTTATTGGCAAAAAATGGGAAATTTCGCTATAAAACTCGCATAAGCTTAAATATAAATAAAATTTTAAATAAATTTTAAATAAATAATCTAAAATAATCTAAAATAATAAATAATTTTAAATAAATAATAATAATTTAAAATTTTAAATAAATACTTTGGCAAAATTTTTGTCAAAAATTTATTGTGCAGCCGGAGATTTTTTTGGGTTACATACTTTTAATAATAAATGATTTTTATTTTAGGACATGGAAATCTAAACTTAACGGAAGTTTTAAAAATAGAAATCGAGAACTATTTCCTCTTATAAATAGACAGCATTCCGCTTTCAACCTCCCAAAAATAACCGCCGAGAAAAAACGAGGTGAATTTCGTAAAATTGCCGGAAATAATGCAGCTACCGCTAAAAAGAAACATCCCGCAACTCCTGTAAATTTTTTTATTAATTAATAAAATTAAAACTATAACAAATTTTTAAATAGATTAATTAAAACACACACACAAATATTGAACTGCATTGTCGAATGTTTCTTCCGCGTTTCAGACACTTTTTTTGACCACAAAAATCACGTTATAAGGTTAATAAATAATATAATAATAATAAGAAATATATATAATAAATATTTATAATAATAAATAAGGTTTAATAAATTTCTAATTTACCGAAAATTTAATTAATATTTCCATATTTCTCGACAAATTTTAAGATTTTTTAAAATCAGAAATGTGGTTATCCTTAAACTTAGTGAAATTTATTTTTCAACAAAAAAATGGTCTAATTTTTGTTCATACAACCATTTTTGTCTCTAAATTGTCGTGTTAAAGACTACCAAAAGTAAAGACTCGGTTTTTACCCACCTCCTACCTCCCTCCATTGAAAATTTTGCTGCCTCCTACCTGCCTTCACCCTGCCTCCAATGTGCCTCCGAGGCAATTTTAGCTGCCTCTTACCTGCCTCCTAACCTAAATATGGGCCTAAATATGGGCAGGGCCACCTGCCTCCTACCTGCCTCCAATCTTCCGAAGCCGAATTTAAGAGCCGTTCTTACCGAGTTACGGCGTTATAAATTACTTTTAGCCAATCAGCGCTTAGGAAAAATTGATCTCCAATGGACGTGAAGAATTTCAATTTTTAGCCCCTTTCTCCCACTTTTATTCCCACAACGTAAAACATCAATAATAATCAATAATAACCGTAAATCAATAATAGTAACCGTCATTTGAGGGTACTTAAATATCTTTCGTGTAAAAGAATATACTTTATTAAAAATAATATTTAACTGATTTTTGAGGAGTAATGATAATAATTATAATAATAAAACCGTAAATAAGATAAAAGTTTTAAAAGTAAACTGACCAACATTCTATTATTATTAAAGTTTGTTGGAAATAACAAAACTAAGGTATGAAACTAAATTACGAGTAGTTCGGTTATTGAATTTTTTTCCCAAAAAAATTAGTTATTAAAAGTTTGAGATTTTTTTCGAAAAGATACTCAACTTTAAGAAAACTCGACTGAGGCATACCTAGCTTACAATACTTTGTGTATACATATGTTAAGAATTGAAAAACTTGAATAACTGTTTTGTTGTGTACAAATAATGGTTTTTATTTCACATTGATTTTTATCAAGCCTCAAACACCGAGTTAAACTAGCAATATGCGGATACGTATTTTTCTACGCCGGAATAAAATTGGCAACTGCTAAAAAAACCGAGTCCATTCGAGCATCGCGTTCATTGGAGATTCAAGTTTTTACCAAGCGCTCATTGGCTAAAAGTTATTTAAGCACCATTAGGCGCTGTTAAGGCCTTTAAGACTGAAAATTTGTGTTTAAGAATGGGACGTTTTTGACCAACGTGGTATCGTTTTACTAGAGCAAAACATCACAATTTGTGTAAATTTCACAGCTTGGCTTGGGGCAGGTTTGGTTTCGAATAAAATTCTAGGAAAAACCTATTTAGTTTTTCAATTAAAAACAGGTTTGCTTCCGAATAAAATTCAAAGAAAAAACTATTTAGTTTTTCATTTAGGTTTTTCATTTTTAGGCGATAAAAGTTTTAATTTTTTTTTTGAAATTTCAACAATTTTATGACTTATTATTTTAGTTGAATTTAGGTGAAAATATTGCATAAAATTCTGGGTTTTGAATTAAGCCTATCTTTTTTTTTTATTTTAAGTCGGTTTCGTTAATTAAACCAATATAAATTAAGAAATTATTTATTTATTTATTTGACACGTATAAGCAACTTAAATATAGAAACATTTGTATTTTGATTAAATATTTGCTTATACCAAGAATACATGAAAATTAATTAATAAGAAAAAGAAGAATGAGAAATGAAGAACAAATTATACGGGCTATGTGTTGATCCAACCTAAATGCATACGTATGCATATGTTTATATGCATACGTATGCATATGTTATGCATGCGTATGCATAAATTCATATGCATACGTATGCATATGAATTTATGCATACTTATGCATAACATATGCATACGTATGCATATAAACATATGCATACGTATGCATTTAGGTTGGATCAACACATAGCCCGTATAATTTGTTCTTTATTTCTCATTCTTCTTTTCTTTATTAATTAATTTTCATGTATTCTTCCTTATACCACAATTTTGGCCTAATTCTGATTTTAGCTTAAGAAATTGCATTTCACTGTCACCTGATTTTGATTTATTTTAAAATCTTAATTTATTGTTATCTAATATTGTTTATATCTTATTTTTTTGTTTTTTTTTATTAGAGCTAATAGGTCAGAGTATTATTTATAAATCTATAGATAGTCTAGTAATAGCATGTATGCGACCGTTGAGAAAATTAGCGTGCATTAATAATTTATATTTAGTACCTCCGTTTTTAGTAGCACGGTTTTTTTTACTCATTTCAGAGCAAAAAAATTAGAATGAGAATTTTTATGCACATTATTTTACTCACCAGTCATCTGCCAATTATAGCTTATACATTTTTGGGTGTTCTTTATTGATATGGCTAATGCTAAATTGATAGCTATTGCTTAACATTTTTTTAAAGTTTAAATAACTTCAGATTGGACATTTACGACCATTAAAAGCATGTCAGTGCTTTATTTTAAAAACGTTTTGTATTTTCTCGGGTCAATTTGAGTAGTTGTTTTTAAATTGATATCCTTTTTGGTGTTTGGTGTTTTTTATGCTGGTTTTTTTAGCAAGCCAACATTCGGCGCTATCATTCTCACGCACGCCTACAGATTCCGACAGATAAAATTTATCAAAAAAATCATCAGCTTATTCCATCGGATGCCGGATTGGAAGTACAAGATGCTTTTTTTTACTTTTTTATTCAATTTTTTTTTGTTTTTCCAGAATTACAAAAAGACCATGTCCACACAAAAAAGCTGGTGAATAAATTGACGGGTTAAATTTACCATAAAGTGTAAAAAATTACCATGAAATTGTGTTAATTAAATTTTTTGAATTTTTTTATAATAAAAACAAAGTTTTCGAAACAAATCTTAATTTACAAACGCATTTCTGACTTTCATGCGGTCAAGGTCAATTTAGCGGTGGCTAAATTCTCAATTTTAACTGTCAATTTGCACGTCACCATGGATTCCTACTATAAATGACACAGATTGATCTTCAGAGTTTATTTATGCCCTAAGTAGCAATTTGCGTTAAAGATTTTCAAACTGATCAAAATTTTGTACTGGATTGCTGACAAACTATTTTTAAAATTAATGACATTTTTTTCAAACCACTAAAAATATTCAAAGTTAGCGAAAATTTACAAAATTTATTGTATCAGTAAGCACAATTGAGCATTTATTTTTATGATATAAATCTAAGCTTTAATTTGACCAAGATGTAAAGTAACGGAACCTTTAATACTACATGTTAAGATTAGTATTAAAGGTATTAAATACAAATAAAACCTTAAATTTAACTTCAAAAAGTTTTCTATAATATATCTCGCAATATTTTTCATAAATAAGCTTTATTCTATGAAGGTAAATTTTACTGTTCACACTGTTCGCTGTGCAATAAAATCAATATTTCTTCGCACAGCCTAGCCACCTAAACTGCGCGCGACAGTGACGACTCATAACTGGAGGCGAAATAAGACAGGCTAATATGGAATAAATTTCCGGCCTGTTCTTATTAGTCGAGCGCGCTGCCACAAAAACACGCAGGTATTTGTTAGTTATATTACAAAATTTCTTATGAACCAGTAGTTATATAAATCATCACTTTAGAAATTGACGTTTGATGTCACATAGCCTACGAGAAACTGGATTGGCGTAATTTAAAATGGTTCAAGTAATTTGAGCAAATTCAATTAAATTCATATTAAAACGACCTATCTTCAGAAAAAACCCATATATACTTAATGAATAATAATCCATTAAAAGAAATGAATTATTTGTCCAAACGATCTTTAAAGCCTCATCATAAAATAAGAGAGTTTCCCTTTATTTTATGTTATGTATTTTTGGTTTCACTATATCAAGAATATACGACACAACTGTACACTAAATTTTTGACCAACATTAGAAAAGTCGGATTTGCAAACTTTTGTGCGACTTTTCTAGCGAAAATCCGCGATTTTTTGCTAGTTTCCCTGCGCTGCGCTTTTTTAAACAGCGTTAGTTTTCTTACAGTGGTGACTGCTACTTCTATTTTGCTCTCAATACTGCTTTATTCGCACCACTAAGATTATTTTAGCACTGCGAATCTGGATGCACAACAAAAAATACATACGCTAGTATTCATTTTCAATGGAGTAATTTACTTCGAAACTTGTTTTATTTAATTTTAAAACATTGGGACGTTACTTTATTTCATTAAAACTATAAAGTTTTGACATCTTAAGATAAAAAAAACGACTTTTACTTTATTTAAACACAAAATTTTGTGTTTGTTTGTCCGCTTTGTTTTAATTTTTTTTGTTGTGCAGCCGGACTCGCAGTGCGAAAATAATCACAGTGCAAATAAAGCAGTATAGAGTGCGAAAGAAGTCGCAGTCCCCATTGCAAAAAAAACTAACGCTGTGTTAAAAATTGCAGTGAGAAAAACCTGCGGAAAATGGCGGATTTTTGCGGGAAAAATCGCACAAACTGGCGCATGTACGATTTTTTTAGCAAAATTTTGGTCAAAAATTTAGTGTATAGTTGGACATTTTCTTATCTTATATATTTTTGCTTGTATTTATATGTTAAACTGCTGGCAGACCGAATTTAAATTAATTTTACTTAACACAAGTGTATAAATGATTTTGTCGGTTTTGTCACTTGCAATAAAAAGTTAAATTTAATAAAAATACAGTTTTTGTTAAAAATGTTTAGCCGTGTTTATTTTCATATTTTCCACTTCATATTTTTTTGTGAAATGTCCGAGTGACAAAGTATATAAAATCCGATTATTGATAACTTAGCTTTTGTTTTTGATTTTTTATTTTGGGGAACCTATTAATATTAAACTACGTTAACTACTCAATTTGTTTATGCCTCAATATTTACTGTTATTTTTAAGATTTTTGCAAATTTTTTTATTGTATTTTGAAACAGCAAGTTAGTAAATTATATTGAATTTGGTTTTAAATATAATGAGTAAAATACCAATTTTTTGTTGCAAAATACAGTGTTATTTCCAAATTTCAATTTTCTTGATAATATAATAATTCAATTATCAATAAATTATTACATTTTTCTTTAGCAATATTTTGAATTCGATAAATAATTTTTAAAATATGGGTTTTGATCTTTATTATTTAAACCGCTTTCGTTAAAATTTTAAATGGTCTAATTGTTAAATAGTCGATTCAATATGAAAATTATCGAAATCATTTAGATTTCATTTACCTATAAGTACTTTTACAATTTAAGTTGAAGACCACAGTTAGATTTTGACGGCAGATCTTTTCAAATTAATTTTTACTAACGTAATTTGACCTGCTCATTCAAGTTTTGACATTTATTTTTCTTAAAAAATTGTTATCGTCCGCAATTATTAAATGACATCAATAAAATACATGTCAAAAATACATTATTCAATTATTATTACCAAAATTATTCTATTTTTTTTATTTTTCATTTAGCGTATCTTGAATAAAGAACACTTTTTCAAATAAAAAGTTAAAATTAAAAAAAAATTTTTTCAACGCTAATAATATTGCCTGCGAGAGACCCGAACCTACGGGTCCTAGGATCCGACTCAGACACGTTAACCACTCGGCTACTGGCACATCTGTAAAAGATACTTTTAAACAAACGTGTCGAAATGTAGTTTCTCGGCGTCAAATTAAAAAAATTTAAATGAAAATTAAAAAAAATCATTCGCTCAGATTTTTTATGTAAGTTTGGAAATAGTTAGACACAAGTTTAATTAATACTTTGAATTGTATTTGATTAAAAAACTATTTCAGAATTTTTTTAATTTGATTTTTCATTTAAAAACATTTTAAAAACATTTAAAAACTTTTCTAAGGTTACTTTTCAGGGTACGGGGTCTTTAGAGCCACAAACAGGGAACTTGGAGCCATCGAAAAGCTTTGGGAACTTTAGGCCACGAGCAATGGGAACTTGAGCCTTTAACAAAAAATTAGTTTTGGGTTGGATTTAGGCTTTGCTTAGGCTTAGGTAAACGTTTTAGCGATTTTTGTTTTTGGCTTCAAGTTCCCAACTTACGGCTCCAAGTTCCAGTTCCAAGTTTCTTCGGCTCCATGGACCTTAAATCCTTTTCAGTAGCTTTGTTGTTTAAACATCTAAAAGTTATTTTTATCATTTCATGATGCTTCAACATTTTTTATTTGAAGTAATCACAACAAATTTAACTAATAAAAAAATCGCAATGAAATAAAATATTTATAAGTTTTGTAATGGTTTTTTTTTCTAATCATGGAATTTTTTTTGATAAATTAGTCGGTTTTTTAAAGAAAAAAGTAAAACGGTTTGATAAAAAACTTTTAAATTGTTGAAAAAACTTACATTTTTTCTTATTATAAATGCCATCCGGTCGATTATTTTCGTTTTTATGTTATCAAAGACAAAAAATGCTAATTTTAAATAGAATTGATTACTTTAAGTTGGCATAAAATTGTAAATATTAATATTGTATTGGAGATTTAGAATTAACGAAACCAAGGGAACTTAGAGCTGAAACTTTGGAGCCACAAATAGGAAACTTGGACTCTTAAGTGAAAAACGTGAAGCCGTCAGCTGGGAACTTGAGCTCGAGAGTAAAAATCGGTAGAATTTACATCTTAGCGAAGCCCAAATTTATGCCCAAACCAATTTTAAGGGCTCCAAATTTTAATTGTTCGCGGTTACGAATTTTTAAAAGTTTTAGACGGCTCGAAGTTCCATACTTGCAGTTCTAAGAACCTTTTACCGTAGCAAATTCTAACTAATGTAACTCACAAAAAATTAGAATTTTAGCAATAAATTATATTCTTATATTATATTATAATTATTGATTATTAATTATATTAACTTATTCAATAAATTTTATTTAGTTTCCCAACTCCACATCGGAAAGCACTGGATTGAACACAATTGGATCACAAAATGATTGGGAAAAAGACAATCAAGAAGTTTCGACAGAAAAAATTAAAAGGCTCAGAGCTACATCTGACGCCGATGATCTATCAGTATACAGAATAAGCTCAGATTTATTCAAGTACATTTTAATTTAATGTTTTTTTTTATTTTATAAAATCTTTCCATAATTTTATATATTACTGTTGAAATTAGCAATTGCTTAAAAAATGAAGCTACATATGCCCGGGGAAAAGTCACCCCTTTTTCCTGCTCTATTCTTAGAGGATTTTTCAAGGCTATTTTTATAAAATAATTTCATGGTTTTATATATTACTGTTGAAATTAGCAAACGCTTAAAAAATGACACTTTAAGAGGCCCACACATTTCGTAGACGTACAACACATATATAGTATTTTTCTGTCGAACCAAGTTATTTTTTAAAGTCCCTTAAATGACGGGTACTATTCGTTATTTGCGGCTATATGTTTTGCGTCGTGGAAAGTAAAGTGGGAGGAGCTAAAAATTGAAGGTTTTTACGTTCATAGAAGATCAATTTTTTCCCAATCGTTCAGTAGCTAAAAGTAATTCTGTACCGTCATAATGCTGTGGAAATATATGAACACTTCTTCTGTTTAACAACTTCTGTTTAAATGGGAGATTTTTGACTATCGTGACTAAATTAAAAGCAAACTATCTCCAGAATATCGCAAAAAGAGCTGAAACAACTGAGTTTAAAAACAAAAAAAAATCTAGGTACTACGCAGTCACACTACAGCCTAGTTTATCTCATACAAAATTCCAAAAATTGTAAATAAAAAAATCAAATCTTGGTTGAGCTAACAAGCGTTTTTACTTTTTAAGTCAATAAGTGAAAATACTACTAAAATTATTATGTTAATCTACCAAAAGTATATAACATGGAAATATTATATATTTTTGACTCTACTACAGGCTGTTCATAAATGTTGAGACTAGCATTAATACGAAATCATATCACATATCACGTGAGCCATTTCGATACTTTTTCGGATTTAGTATTTTTCAGAAGTAACCCCCGGGAAGAGAAGCTAGAGAGAATGGCAAAAAATGCGTATCCTGGTTTTAATTTTTTTTATATATAAATAAACACTATTTTCATATGGGAATCATGAGTATTTTACATATAAAAATGACAAATTTTTTTGGATAAATTTATACTATGTATATTTCGGCGAAATGTAATCATTTAATTCATGGAGAACACATTCGTGGTTCACACTAACGCTTTTTTGATTTACAGTGAAAGGAACCGAGGGAACAAGGAACTGGAACTGAACTTGGAGCCGTAATTTGGGCAATTGGAGACGAAAGTAAAAATTGCTAAAACATATACCTATGTAACCTATACCTATAACATATACCTATCTAAGCGAAACCGAACTCTAAGCCAAAAGCAATTTTTTTCTCAAGGCTCCAAATTTCTTACTTACGGCTCTAAAGACCCCGTACTGCTTTTTTTAGAGTTCCGGGTCAAACTTATCAGTTTCGAAAACTGCTAAACCGTCGTCAGGAGCCGCAAGAAACAGTAGCAAGATATAAAAAAACGAGAAAAGGTATGGTTAAATTTTTATATACATAACAAACATACAAAAATGTTTAACCAATAACATTTTGGTCGCATTTTAGACAGTAGTTCATTTCGCATTTCATTTGTATCTGAAAATATTGTCTTATAGTTTTTATAAATTTATTAAAAATATTTGACGTATATTTCTGTCGAGTAATGGAAAATAAACATAAAGTATAAACAATTTATTTATTCATTTATTTATTTATTTATTTTTGCAAAATGCAGGAAAACATGAGTTACAATTTATAGTGCCATTAGGGCTGGTTCATACTTATGACAAAAAGTCCTTTGGACAAAGTCCAAAGGACTTTTGTCCTTTGGACTTTGTCCAAACGACAAAATCCAAAGAGAAATGTCCAAAGGGAAAAGTCCAAAGAAAAAAGTCCAAAGGACAAAATCCAAAGGACAACGTATTCATACTTTTGTCTTTTGGACTTTTCCCTTTGAATTTTGTCCTTTGGACAAAGTCCAAAGAACGAATTCTAAGTAGCGTTCATACTTTGTCCAAAGGCAAAAGTCCAAAGGACATTTTGGCTTGTCCAAAGGACGTTTTGGCTTTTATAAAATTGCCCTTTGGACTTTGTACAAAGGACGTTGTGTCATAAGTATGAACCAGCCCTTATAGTATGCAACCTTGGTTAAACGTTAAGCGTTAAGAGTTAAACGTTAAGAGTTGAATGAAAAATAATATAGATGCCCTGTTAATTATATTATCGAAATTATGATCAGTTGTTAATTTTTTGTTATAGTAGCTTCTTTCTTCACAAGTTTTTTTGCACCAGTTTCTTTTAAAATAGTATTTTTCAATGAACTAAAGAACAATGCATTCCTTGAATTTACAATACAAAAAGTTTAAAACCGTAATTAATTGCATCAATGCTTCAAGAGCGTGGATTCATAAAAACCAAAATTCAGTATTCAGTGTTTTATTAATAAAAAATTGTTCAAATATCTGTTACCAATTCAAAGAATAGTTGTTGTCGCCAACCGCTCACCAGAGACAAAATTTAATCGCAGTTTTATGCCAGAATTTTTATTTTAAATTTTAAACAAAAGCATCGTAGTATTAAATATTACAATAAAAATTAATTTTTAATAAAAGTAAAAATTTAAAATTGAAAATTTATAAACGGTTGCAATTAAATTTTTTTGTACAATTTCTGGAAAAACAGAATTTAAAAAAATTCTGCGTGTAAATTTTATAATGAAAACGTCATAAGCCTACAATTTCCGTCAGTGGTTTCTATTTTTTGTAAACTTTATTATATAAACTTGACATAGATTTTCATAGTAACATTAACTGTTTAGTAAACTAAATACAAAAATTTATAAATTATGAATGATATTCTAGTGTTTATAAAATATTTTGTACTTTAAAAATGTTATTGATATCCAAAACATTTTTGCTGCAAATTGCGGTATTACAACATCATTGAATGAATCAAAAAATTTCTCTATTATAATATTATTGAATAAAAAACATTATAATCCTTACTAAAAATTTACAAATTTTAACTTTTCATAGATTTCAAAGTGCTCGGCTCCAACTTACTGCAAGTTTTATTGACCGGTATCATTTTGGTTTTGCATAATAATATGCATAAGGATTTCTGAAATTTATATTTCTTTATCTTTCAGTAACTTTTTGGATATGTTTTATTTTATTTATAGGAAAGTAGACTTTTTAGATATTTTTTTAATTTTTCTTATCTGTTCAAATATATATACATATACATACACACACACACACACACACATATATATATATATATATATATATATATATATATAATTCTGACACTTCTATATTGCTATCATTGGTTTTAGTGTACATCCTCTTTTAAAAACAATTTTCGAAACCATAAATTTTTAATGCGTTGTGGCGTTGAAAATAATATTAATTTTTATTATTAAAACATTTTTGTAACAAAAATATTCGACAAGAAAGCAAATAAATTCGCATTAAACTAAAAAATAATCTATTTTAATTAAATAACAGTTGTTTACCAAGTTTTTTTTATATTTTTTACAATCAAAATCATTAAACGATGGTTCAAAAAGTATTATGATGAAAAAATGATTAAAGTTGTTGTAAAATAAAATTTTCATAAGATGACTGGTTTAATTCCGAAGGGAAACAAGAAGATGTCAGTTTCTTAGTTTTTGTGTTAATTAAAATAACAAAACGCCGGTTAAACCCGGAAATGAAAAAAGTTTGAGCGAACTTTAATAATACTTCTGAAAATCTAAACATTTTATTAATCTGCGGGACTTTTGTATTATAGATGAAAAACAAATTAAGAAATTCAGCAAAGCACTCTTTGCTATGAAAATTGTTAACTTAAAAACTGCTAGTGTTGGAACCTAATATTTTTATTTAATAAAATTATTATTTATTTAATACGTCTAAATCAAAGTCAACTATCGGCGCTATTAATGTTTATGTATTTTTCCAAGTTTCGGCCACTAAATGAATGTCAAAAAACAGTTTTGATAATACTTCTACGAAAAGTGAAACAAAAAACACGATTATATTAATAAAATAAAGGGTTTTTTTCTAATTTATTTTATTTTATTTTCAACTTGTTAAAAAATTATTAAAAATAAAAATTGCTGCAACGACTACTTAAATTAATTTTTGACTCTCAAAACCAGTCAAAATTTTTGCAATATTGACGCAATATTAATACAAACTGTCATCTTATTTGTATTTAAAGAAACACTATGATCTTTTTCACGAAAACTATGTTTCAAAATATTATATTTTATGCAGTTTTATTTTGTTCTTGAATTTTTGTTTATTAATCCAGGTACAAAGTCTCGGAAATCAAAAATCTAAGAACACCGTTCACCGTTGTTAATTAAATACAAAGAAAATCATAGCTTTCAATTTAGATTTATTTTAATATTACACAAATTATTACTGCTTTTGAGATCAAAGTCTAATATTGTGGAGTATTTTTGCAGCAATATTGTTATTTTATCAACAATTTTTTCCGATTTTTGGTAAAATAAGGCCCGCGCATAACACGGGCCTAAACAAAATGCAAAACATGTACCTAAATTTTAATTTTTTCAGTGGTAAATTTTTTTGGATTTATTTAGACTTAGTACTAAGATTAACATATAATAATATTCGAAGTGTTAAGTTTTGTTAAAAGGAATTAGTCTATAGCTAGCATACCGTTTAAATTAAGCTACGTCAAAGATTACAATGGAAACCGCATAATCTTATTGCTAAATATGAAATTGTTCAAAACCACTACAGTATTACCTATTCAGGAAAACAATGTTATAACTATGGAACGTAAGTAAAATACATTTAAAAATTATTTTTGTAAAAAAAACATATATTAACTGACGTAATATTTGTTAACAAATTGTTAATTTTTTGCCAAAAATTTTTAATTTTTGTGTGAAAAACAGCATAAAAATCAGTCTAAACTAAAAGAAATCATTCAAAGGCTTATTTACAAAAATTGTTTGTAATTGTTTAATAAACGCTTTTTTGTATTTCTAAGTGAATTTAAAAAATTACAAATTTTTAAATTTCGCAAATTTCACAGCTACGTACATGTTTTTTCATTAAAAACATAAGGACAATTTAAATGCTTTTATTAATTAACTACAAATATTTTTATAAAAAGGTCCAAAGATAGTAAAATTTTTTACAGGAATACCTGATTTTGTAAATAAAAGTCGTACTGATGATTTTGCGAAAAACTCAAAAAACGTTAAAAATTTAGAAATTGTATGTTTGCGATGCACTAAGTTGAATCTTTTTATTTTAAAAAGTATCAACATTTCGGTTAAAAACTTATAAAAAGTCCGAGAGATCGGTCGGTAATCTTTTAAATACAATTAAGTTTCAGATCAAAATTAAAATTAATTTTTTTAAAAGGAGGATCGAGATTCGTTTTTTTTTGCCACCAGGAGTCGGTGAAGTCGGTCTCCTTACTAGAACTCAATATTTAATGCGCATTATAATAATAAAAGGTGTGTATGATCTAGGTTTTAGTCAAGTATTTATAACCATACTCACAATGTAAGTTACACAAATTAATTTGCACTGTGAATATTTAGCAAATTCTAAACTCATATTAATTTTGAAAACTTATTAATACTCACTGCTCACTGATTTCACAAAAAAACTTGAATATTACTCAATTCTTATACTCATATTAGTTTTTGTGGGTTATTGTAAGTAATGAATATTTTTATCATATATTTTTCATAGTTTTTGTTTACAGAAATATATAATTTTTAACAGAAAGTATAAATTAAAAAAAAATAATATTATATAATGTTATAATTTTCAAAAAACTCTCATCA